>OVAV01000153.1:13127-23483 GCA_900406375.1 Iberis amara | reverse complement strand
TTGGAGAACAAACAATAAGAAAAACTTGAAAGAAACTAGAGTAGAAGAATGGCTAAACAAACGATTAATCAAAGATAAGATTGGAGTTGAATAAAAGTTGTCTACAAAATTAGGTTTAAAACATATTTATAGTCTTCTAAAAAGGGTATTGGGTTAACCCAAAAGAAAATGGGTTTAGACTAGAAATTGGAGTCAAAATGTTGACTTTTCTGGCCGGTACCGGTTTAGCATGATCGGTACACCAAACCGGTACCAGTCTCTGGAAAACATATTCCTTTCGCGCGGTTTGACCAAACCGGTCCACCAAACCGCTATGAAGCTTATGTTCCGAATTCTGCTGGATATGCCTTCAGTTCAGGTTCCATAACTCTCTCACCTTTAAGGCTATGATGGCGTGCGATAGCTCTTTGGAAAGATGACTCAAAGGGCTACAACTTTTATGAAAGAGTCTTCTCTTAATTCGCAATGGAAGCTGGTGTAAAAGACGCATCTTTAAGGCGGACAGTTTGGTTTAACTTGCTCTTCCACTTGGATATCTCACGCAAAAGTGAGCTTAGCAGAAAATGAGATCTTCACTCGCATCTAGACTTCCCTAAATAAACCTCTAGTCGATTCCATAATATAAACCTCCTCTACAACCCCCCATATCCCTACCAATCTCCGAGACAACCTCCTCTGTACGATATTCTGCTGGTAAATCCAAGATCTGGACCCAAAAGTGAATCATAAAATTTACATAACGACGATCACTCCATCTATCAATCACAACCAACCAATCCTTATAGGATGAAGGTCCCTTCTCCATAACCACCATCAGATGGTGATCATGCATGAACTGAAATTTCACCATATTATCTCTAAAATGTTGCTTAACTTTCCCTTCTACTCTCTAAGCTCTCGGAAGAGTATTCTTCAACGCCATCAGATTTTTGAGGTGAGGGACTCAAACCACGAACGACTATATTCAATTGATTGTCTTCTTCCCATTAACGATATGTTTATGCCAAAATTCGAAGAACTCCTTTGTCATATCTCATATTCAACTGCGAAAAGGACTGCCACACTTCCTTAGCCACTGTATCGATTAAGCCACACCTACCAAGTACCCAAAATCTTGAAAAAAAACAAATCAAAAAGTGCACATGCACTAATTGAGAACTGCCAAAATAGCGGAAGAAGAAACTCGCACAAACGGCGAAGAAAAAATCCTAGCAGAGGGATGAATAATAATATTCAAGAAATCCAAAATAGTACAAGATAAACTATGCATTTATTAAATATATATTAGGGAAAAATATTGAACAATACATTTTATATTTTACTCAATTTTTGGGACTTAATGTTTCAAAATTTTGGAAATAAAATATATAAACATAACTCAAAATTTAAAATTGTTTCGTACAATTTTTTATCGTTTTTAGCATTCAAATATTATTTAATAGTGTTTTTTTTGTAAGAATTACACTTGTTTTGTAATATGTATTCCTCCCACATATAATGCATTTAAATCATGTCGTACTATTTAATATGTTTGTATTGCATCCCCCGATAGACAGTCACCATTCAGGTCTTCACATTAACACTACTTTTTTCGTGACTCCTTTCCTTTGCTGATGGTTATGGTAGTCCATAACTTCCTTGGTATTCAACAATATTCCATCATCATCAAGTCTTATGTAGATATTGTTTTATAGGATAAAGCTACAACCATTTCTCCTAATGGGGGCATAAACAAATATGTTTCAACTAACCCTATGCCCACTGTGATTGTTAATCTTTAATCATCTTATCTTTATTTTGTAGATGCTTTATGGTGTTACAGTTCTTCCCCAACACTGGATGGGCATGGATACTCACATCACTTGATGGTTAAGGAATCTTGCATCGTTTCTCTTAAATCACACCAATCCAATCACCACTTGAAGGTGAAGCTTATGCAATGCGAGAAGCGGTTCTTCAACTTAGCAACTAGACTATCAAGCCATTCTATTCCATGGTGATTCCAAAACTCTATTACAAGCCTTGGTACTTGGATTTTCACTAGCATTTATTAGTTGCACATCACTATGTATTTGGTTGATATATTAACAATCGATTGACAGTCTTCTGAATTTTTTTTTCAAATACATTTCTAAGAACTTTAATATTAAGAACTACAAGAAATCAATCTATTTGTAACTACATTTTGAGACTACACAGGTAGTGAAAATATTGAAACCAATCTGCGACTATTTTGTGACTACACCGAAAAATTCGCACAAAATTTCAAATATACGAAAAACACAAAAACTCATAAATTTTGCGACTAATTAGCGACTTCTTTACGATTATTTTACGTATTCATAAAACAGTGGCACTTTTTGCGACATTTTAAAAATGATTGTATCAAATATGCTTTCACATATAATTTAGAACTCCAAATTCAACATTTCCAGATTAAACATTATAAACTATTAAACATTTATCATAAACACTTAAAGTTATAAGACTTATGAATTAATTTCATGTTTTAAGACTTATGTATATGTTTATATGTTATAAATTTATGAATTAATTCTACGTTATCATACTTATGAATTAATTATTTGTTATAAGGTTTATTAATGAATTATATGTTTTAGGACCATATGTCACATGAATTTTTATTTTTACGCATATAGTCACAAATCAATTCAAATTTTTGTGAGTACTTTGAATAATAAATAAAAGTTATTCCCATTCAAACAGTTCCTGAGTTCGATTTTCAAGTGATGCATAAAATTATTGTAAAATCTAGAACTACAAATTAAACGTTCTCTTAAATGAATGTATCAAATATGATTTTACATATAATTTAGAACTCCAAGTCAAACATTTCCAAATTAAACATTTATAAACTATTAAACATTCATCATAAACACTTAATATTTTCACATATAACAAGTTAAAAACTTTACTAAATTAACAAAACCAATATTATAAAATTTGATTATATGTTATTTGACAGTCCAAATAATACTATAAAACATTTTAGTTGATGTTTTATAAAGCTTATAAAACACAAAATGTTATAGTTGATGTTTTATATAATCCTATAAAATGTATTTGACTAAAATAAAGAGAGCTATCGCAAATAAGTCTCAAATTTGAGACTGATTTGCAACTAATCTGGAAAAGCAATTACTAATATATAATATTATAGTGGGTAAGTTTACAAGTTAATAGCATGGAATTGTGGCCATGCACCATACGACTACATTCAGTTCCAATGTTCGATTCACATGTTTGTTTCCATGTGATGCATAAAGGCAATTTTATTTCATCGTAGTTGCATATTAGTGGCAGATGCTTTTGCGACTAGTCTACCACTATTTTGCGACTAATCTGCAACTACTTTGCAACTATACTTATACTTACAAAGTTTTAGGGTTTTTACAAAAATCTTATCTCACACGCGACCCGATGGCTCATTTGTTGACTTTAAGGCAAAAGAAATATGTGAAACATATTTGAAGAACTAGGATATTCTTTTAGCTCAGTTTGAAGAAGAAGATTGTGAGACTTCTGGTGGTGGTACTTGATGACTTCTACCCCCTACAACTGATCAAAATGAATGAGTTGTTCATCAAGTTAATAATTGTTTTTTCTTTACTTTGGTACTTCTTGACATGAAATTGAAATTGAGCTGGTTTTTTTTTACTTTGGTACTTCTTGAAATGAAACTGAAAATTGAGTTCATGTTCTTTTTTTTAATTTTTGTTATTGTAGTCTATGTTTCCGATGAAAGAGGAAACATGTATGGACATTTTAGTTTATCAAGGAGTTACGAAAAAAGTAAGAAAGATGGTGGGAGTTTAAGTTTATTAGAATTTTGTCTTGTTGCATGAACAATTGTTGGCCGCTCAACAAAATATTGAAGAGTAAGCTGCTGAGAATGCTCGACGAGAGTTGAAGTTCAAAGCCAAGATAGATCGCCATGATGGTTGACTACTTCAGGAACCAAGATCCTGAATTTGCAGCTTATATGGCTGCAAATACACCTCATCCAGCTCCGGTTACGGATTCCGAAGATGATTAGAAATCTCCTTTATGGCACTGTTTAAATATGTATTTTTGTGTTTTATAAGAATTTCAAAAATCTAAAACTTTTTATTATATTAAATTACTGTTTTTAGTAATATTTTCGGATTTAAACTTTTAACATGATTTTAGTTTTATTTTATTAATTAATAATATTTAATTATTATATAAAATTTCCAAAATAATTGCATAACAATCCCGTATTAGTTGTATATTTAAGATTACATTGTGACTAATTCACGACTAAATGAGTCACAATACTAGTAGTCTCAAAGTAGTTGCAAATTTGCGATTAACAAAGTAGTGTCAAAGTAGTAGCAAATTTGCTACTAATTTGAGATTACTAGAGCAACAATATATGTAGTTTCAAAGTAGTCACAAATCAGTCCTAATATTGATTAAATCACAGCCCATGTCGGCATTTGATTTGCATTTAAAAGAAATTGTCTAGATTGAATGGTAATGGTTGTTTCAATCAGGAAATGGAAGAGTCGCAGATCTGAAATTGAAGGCCTTCAAACAAACGCTAGAGGAGAAAAGAAGCGAGTTCACTATTAGTTGATCGGAGACTGCTGATTTTGTTCTTTTTTTTATGATGGTGGTGATCTCTTTGAAGATTTGGTTAGGATATTTATAGATGCGAGAATGGAGTCTTGCGTTCCTTTCAGCCCACATGTAATAGATTGATGCCTTCCATGCTAGTCTTAGGAGGATCTTTTCTTGTTTGCTTCCCTTGAAGTTGATGATAGCATTTTTGTTTATATCCCAGCCTGGATGAGGATGAAAAGCAGTTGTGCGAGTTTAGTCCATATCGTCCAACTAAGGGGGCAGTGTTAAAATAGGTGATATCTCGATTTCATGGAAGAGGAGCAAAGAAGATATAACATGTCAGTTCTAGGATCCCAGAGAAACATTTTGTCTTTAGTAAGACTTCGGTTGAGCATGACGAGCCAAGCGAAGAAGTTATGATTTGGAATATTGTAGATAGACCAAATAGATGAAAACTAGGGGACCGAAGAAGATGGTGGAGATAGTGCTCTATAAAGACCCCTGGTAGACTGTTTTTTCCCCGATGAATCTTTTAGAACCCATTCATACTCATCATTTGCATTTGATAGCTATAGCTGAAGTAATTGAATATGGACTTGCACTTGTTTTTATGATCTTGCATAAGGAAGTCTCCAAGTGTTGTTGATGTGAAGAGATTCAATGGTAGAGTTGTCAGAGATACATGTGTGTCTCGACCCTTCTGGAGATAAGAATGATTTGATCTGACAAAGATGGCTCCAATTATCTGTCCAAAAGAGACATTTTACTCCATTGTCCACATTACATTTTATCCATTGGTATGTCAATTCCTTCATCTTTAAGAGCTTTTAAACATCCATGAAAATCATTTGCTTGGTTTCTTGATCCAGTAGTTATGGAGGTCTCCTACTAGACGTCTTTTCTTGAACCACTACGACAGAACGAATCAGACTTAAAGAACAGGTACCAAATGAGCCTAATTAGTAACAACTGATGATTTGCGACTGATTTTCAACTAATTCTGCAGTCGCAAATCACCTATTTTCTTGTAGACGTGTAGGGTAAACAAGTTTTTATGTTTTTTTGCATATAGTTTTTTTGTGCATATTAGTTCCATGAAGTGTTCCGAGTGATTTGAACAAACTTTAAAATATTCCATGTTTTTATGGCTCTTTATTCTGTAAACAACTTAAATGTCATAGGTGTAGAGCAATCAAATTTTTAAATTTTGTTTGCACATAGATTTTGTTATGCATATTGGTTCCATGAACCGTAAAACATAATTTTTTATTAACTAAGTAATAATGTAACTTTCATAAGTCATAAATTTTACAATCAAAATGAAATCCTCACCAAACTTAATTAATATTATGGTTCAATACTTTTTTATATATTAATGTTGTAGAAAGCTTACACTATATATAATAATATCACATAACTTAATATTGTATTGATTAATAGATTTTACATGAGTGTAGGTTAATATGGACTAACTATTTGTTGCAAATTTGCGACGCATTTGAGAATATTTGCGACAAAATAAGACAATTAGTCGTAAATATTTTGCAGATTTGTGACTAAACAGGTTTGTCGCAAGTTAATCGTAAATTTGCGACGGAATTGCGACTTAGTTCGAATTAGGTAAAACATCTTTTACACGTGGTGTAACTGTTTAATTGCAAGGGAAATTTTGGTCGCAACTACGTCACAAATCTGCTGAAGAATATTATAAATAGGTTTCTCACCCCATAGATATTAAATACACAGAAAATTCAAATTAAGCATAACATTAGAAAAAATCATATTATCGACTAAATACTTGGTCAAAAGATGTCAATAGAGCATGAATTATAAAAAATTCGTCGATGGATTTATATGCACCGATATCCAAGTACCCCTAAACTAACAAAAGAGTTTGAGATTGGTCTACAACAATTCATTCGCACTGAATTTATATGCGCATCGCAAATTTGTAGAAAATTTGCTACGGAATTACGACTAAAAAACTATTTGTGACTTAATATTTGCGACAATATTGCAACTGATATTTAGCGACTCTCAGAGTTCATAACAATTTCATCAAAAAAAATTTGACGATATTGCGACTACACATTTACGACCAAAAATCACGTTGTAGTTAGTAAAAAGAATCAATATTATCAAGGCATTGCTTTTTGTTTTTTTGTATCGATACTACTTACAATCTTTTTATTACATTCACACAATTTACGTATCTGATTTCTCTAACCACACTTTTTTATCAACTTAATTATATTAAATAAACTTAATTATATTAAATCTATAGCGTAGAACCCACGAAGAAGTATTATAAATCCCACTCGGGGAACTGACAGAATAAATACTGGGTATTTGGCCTCTTATCGAGGTTAACTGAATTTGCTTAAAAGGAAAATAATTGTTCCCAACTCGGGAAAACTTAATCTAGGTAAAGACCACCTAGAGAGTAAAAGGCCTGTAATCCATATTTACGGTATATAATAGTCCAAAGATATAAACGTAAAATACTTAACCACGTAAATTGATCACTATGACTCACTGTAACTACTTTAGAGTGCTAATCGTTTTTAACAAAAAAACATAACCCATATTTACTAATCTATAATTATTGAAGGCTAATGGTATTGGTGTGCCACGTATCCTATATATCGCCAGGTGGCTTCCAAACCGATGCATCTTCGGCGTGTGAGCTGTCCAATCTCCATGCAACACCGGCGACCAAACTTGTCGGATTTTAGTGGGGAGTTGCTTGAATATGTATCATGAACTGAAGCTACATGTCATTCTTGCCGTCATCGGAATCAAAGAACTCCAATCTGCCATGAAAGTTCCAAAGTGGTAAGCATGACCTTGTTTTAACCGGTGATAATAGTCATTGAACACCAAAACCTGTAATTTAACAACAACAAAAACTAGATTTCCAATCCAAAAGCACCCGTGTATAGGAAACTAACTCGTGGGATTTCCAGGAACCTCCATTAGCAAAGCTAGATAAAGACATGCAATAAACTGGCCATCTCGATCGTGTCTCAAGTGAAGCATCACACCGGCCAAGAATTGAATTTTGAGCTCTAGTGTTTGATGAACCAAGCCTACAACTCTGTTTGTCAGAGTAGGAAGCTTGCTGGAAAAGAGGATTGACCGGAAAGAAAGGCAGAGATGAGTACTATACAACAAGATAGAAGAGATCAAAATGGAAAAAGAAAATCCAGATCACAGCAAATTTTATGTACACTCGGCTTCGGCAAAGAGCCGGATGCCGGTAAAAGAATTTCAAGAAAGAACTCAAAGCAGTAGAGAGAAAAAGAGAAGGAAGGATGTAGAGAGATCTCTAACCACACTTATACTAATTTAAGATCACCATTTATACTATATTTTTGAAAAAATTACCTAGAATAACCTACTTTATTTTAATAATAACTACAATAAGCTTCTAAACTTTTAATTATTCATATAACCTACAAATAACTAACAATTTTTTTAATATCTAAACTACTCTTATGTTAAAACACGTGACTTAGGGTTTTTTTTTACTCATTACGTTGTTTTACATTATAATACCGCGTTGCTTTTCTCTTCTTTATGACTGATTTGCTATTTCATCTTTTTCAAGTCTAATCTTTGTGTTTTCTTTATCTTCATCTCTTCTTACTTTTTTCCCTCTATCTTTTTCACGTTCATCTCTCTTTACATATTATCTCAGCTTCGGTCTCTCTGTAACGACGACTCTTTATTCGTTGTAGTTTTTGAGGATTTCATAAACAACACATAATTTAAGGTAATAATTTAATCAAATTAGACTCAATTTTTATTGTTTTAAGGTTTTATAGTATGTTTGATCAATCATAGATTAAATAAAATACAAATACCTATAAAACCTAAATTCATGTCACCATTAAAATAAAAAGCTTGCATCGATTGGTAGGCAGTCCAAATTACAGTATTGGGTTCACCTTAATTCAAGAGGGACATCAATAAATAACTTATTATGTTTATATGTTCAAAAGATATTCACGAGAGCTACAAGTCATGTTACTTTGAAGATCGACAATATTATAAGTAAAACAATTCAACAGTTCAAAAGATTTGTAATTGATCATGTTTATATGTAAATCGTAGTTTTTGTAATTGTGATTTATAGTTTTCAAGGATGTTTATATGTGTTGTTTGTTCTTGCATTTTCAGTAATGTCGACTCAGACAAATGTGGATGTGGGATTCTCTTTGCGATTATAGACACTTGGTTGTGAATCGGAGCCTTCCAAAAGCATTTAAACTAAGTCTGCCAAAAAATTGGTAAACCAGTTGACTAATAAATAAGTCTGTTAGAAAAATTGACAAATACGCAGACTAATAACTAAGTCTGCCAGAAAAAATGGCAGACCAGTAGACTAATAACTAAGTATGCAAAAAAATTGGCAGACGAGCAGACTAATAACTAAGTTTGTGTATTATCACAAACTACTCAGTTCTTAGTTATATATTTTGGTTAAAAAATTGAATATTATTATAAGCTGAAACAGAACAACACTATAAATACTTCGATTAATATAATATTCCAGACATGTGGTCAAATAATAGTTACAATGAAAACATGCAGATCTATGATACTAAGTTACTAACCAACTGTTTTTTCTTTAAATTACTTCGCAACGATTTATTAATGTCCGGACATATAGCTAGTTGGAAAATAAGAACACACACTTATGAACCATGCTGATTATTTTCATTACTCTTTGAAATTTAAATTGGCATACTCACACTTAAAATTTTTTGCTTATAACTGCATTGACCGTTATGACGTTAATTTCTTTGTTAACGCGGGTGACTTGGATGCTGAGCTGGACTGAGTAACAAAAGACGGATGCTCATGTGTATAAACTAATTAAAACATTGTTGTTTTTTAAAAAAACATAACATGTTTAAAAAGGAAATGACGTTTTTTAAATAAAATAAAATAACAAATTAAATTTCCAAAATGACCGTGGTGTAATGCTCAAGGTCACTCGATATAATTCTAGGGTTAAAGTTAACGGCGTAACGATCAAAGCAGTTATAAGCAAAGACTTTTAAGTGTGGGTATACAAATTTAAGTTTTAAAGAGTAAAGAAAGTAATCAGCACAGTTCATATGTGTGTGTTCTTATTTCCCAACTAGTTATATGTGCGGGCACTAATAAACCGTTCTCCTCATAAATCACTTTGTAAAACGTTTGTTTAGTCACTTTTTCATACTACATCACTAACTCTCTTCATTAAACATTAAACACATTAAACTTTAAACAAGAGTAATAATAGAAAAATTGACCAAAAGACTTTGGTTTAGTGGTTGAGGTATCTAAAAGAATATTTAAGGTCAATAATTCGAATTCTTTGGGAGAAGTAATTTACGTCTTAGTAGGTATTATCAACAGTTGGCTCCGGACACCTGAAAAAATTATGAATTAAATACACAGAACTTCAAGATTTATATAAAAAAGTAATAATCGGAAAATAATGATTTATGACTTTGGTAAAAATAATAAGTAGTGTGAAAACAGAATAAAAGTAATGATTTTGGACTATGGTGAAAGGGTAATTTTGTATATAAATTACAGAGTTGTTTGCTTCTGCATGCATCTTCCTTCGTTCACTTGTCAGAATCAAAACCTGTAAAAGAAGCATTTATCCTGACACAATTCTCACCACACAAAAATTCCATTTTTGATTGTATAACACTAAAAAGTTCCCGAAAGCATATGTTGTATCTATAT
>OVAV01000153.1:0-13118 GCA_900406375.1 Iberis amara | reverse complement strand
TTGAACGATTGAAAAAAAAAAAAAAAAAAAATCTTTGAACGAAACATCACAAATCACAACATAAAAGCCTGTATTTTACGAAAAAAATTTAAAACTTCTTAATATATTTAACTTTTTAATATGCTATTGAGTTTCTTTTTCTCGAAAACATTTTTATTACGTAAAAAGAATAAAACTTACATGGGGTACATATAATCCTACAAAAAGAAAAAAGATAAATCCTACTTTGGTTAATCGATCATCGACTACTAATATTACTAAGAAACCTGATAAACCTAACCTCACTAAACTTCTGAAGTCTCAGATATTCGATTATTACCGATTCGGAATGGTTGCATAGAATACACAGTATTTCACGGAGCTTTATCCCTAAACCGAACATAACTAAATTGTCGACAACATAAAACAAAAGATAAATACATGTAAGATGAATAAAAAAAGACCAAGAGATAAGAAGGACCGATGAAAATTCAAAAGTAAATTGGCCCAGAGGACACTCGGCCCTTTCCTAAACCCATCATCGATTTTCCTATAGATCACCGCGCGAACCACCTACCGTCCACTGTCCTTGGAACCCGACCACCAGCAGCCGCTGAGGAGACTTCACGCCAAGAGCCAGAATGATGGAGAGGCCACCAGAACCAATCGGCTGCTACAACACCACCCCAACGAAAGTTCACGTGCTTACAAGCAGAGGCCCAGAAGCTCCGACCACCACCAAACGCCGAACAAAGCCACCAAGTCGAACACCACGAAACATGCATCCACGCCCCCTGCAAGTTGACCAAGCTGATCCTCCTGTAAAAGAGAAAATGCATGTGTGAATCCTTTGTCCCATCAAAGACAAAATCACGTCTCCTACAAATAGAGGCAAGGTGGTGCTGAAAATAGAGATCAGGGATCGGTTAGAAAAGAAAACGGGAAAAGAAAGGTAGAAAGGCAGCAGATCTAGATGATCGCACCGAAAAAAAAGGAGAAACCCAAAAGCACAACACCGACCTATTTACGGTCGCCGGCGGCAAAAAAAAGCATGGTGGAAAAGCGACTCTCTTTGTTCAAACAAAGAGAGAGAGAGAGAGAGAGAGAGAGAGAGAGAGAGAGAGAGAGAGTTTTTATGCACTGTAATGATCTAACTATATTTAAGTGAAATATAACTTTGGGAAATGATCATTAGTTGTTATGATATTTGAAGAAGTAAATGGTAACCTTATCGCCTCGGTAATCGAATCAATGTTATTTCACAGGCGATTCGTAACTTTCTTTCATCTCCGTTAGCGTTTATCTTCAACGTTGGCCACCCTCTTTCTTTATGGGTAAATCAAAACCAAAGAAAATATCTTTGAAGAAGAAAAGCTCACTAGCGAAGAATCGAAAGTCCCCAGCTGGATCTTCCCCTTCAAAATCAGCCTCTCAGACCCTTCCCCAGAAGCAGCCTCCTTGATCACCTTGCCCGATGGCACGTGTAGAGAATCTCAAAGCACCTTCCACCGCCACGCCAGCTCCTGTCAAAGAAAATCTTATTCCCGTCAAGCAACTTACCTCAGTCAGGGATGACTGAAGATGCGCTAGCTCATGGATCAATAATTCTTCGTCTAAGTCTCTCGAGTGAAAGAGAAGCAAACTCTGCTCCGACAATGGATTTTGCCTCTATTCCGGTACAAACACCCGTATCGCAAGGATCAGTCCACACAAGCATTACCACTCAGCCGGTTTCTACCCAATTTAAGGATTTGGCTAAGCTCTGGAGCGACCTTGTCAAAGGCACATATTAGATTCTGAGGGGAAGTATGACTTTCACGGCTTGAGTTGGGAGAGAAATGTGTCAAAATACCCAACAATGTTATTGAAAACAGTCGCAAGGCTTGGGGACCCTTCATTTGAGGCTAATTTTATAAGCAATCGCCAACCATATGAGCCATTCATGCCATTGTTAATGACATATTGAGGAAGACTAGAAGAGACATATCAAATTCAAAGATCAAAGACAACTCATTCATGTTTGGGTTGCTTGCCCAATTTAGAGTAAAAGGATTCTCAATCAAGGCCTTTGGCAAGTCGATGGCCAAATCATGTTCCTAGCCAAATGGTCCTCTGGCCTAAACCACTCGAAGTTGAAACTAACTATGGTCCTAATCTGGTTAGAACTAAGAAATGTACCTTACAAATTATTTTCAGAATCAGGCCTAGGGGGTACATTGCTAGTTTGATTAGCCACCCATTGTATCTCCATTTGACTACTATAGCCTTGACTAAGCTCGAGGTAGCCAAAGTCTACACTATTATCGATCCCCATTAGCCACTTCCTGAAGTAGTAAATGCTCAATTTGAATCAAGGGTAATATGCAGAATTTTGGTCTCTAGCCCAAGTCTCCCATCCCTATGTGAACATTGTAAAATAGTCAGCTATACTATATCAAAGTGAACCTCGACCTCCATCAAGTGCACAAGCGGCAAACCCGCTAAGCACCACACTGCCTCTTACCCTCGGACAAAGAAACCATGTGAAAGCTTCATACCAAGTCATCCTAAGCCTCATGTAAGCTTGATCCCAACAGATAGGGAACAAGCTAAGGTTCCAGTTCCTCACCACCATCCAAACCCTCCTACAAGCTCGGCCTTTGATCCTCACTAGCTAGTATCTACGATGGTTTTCAAGGGAATTTGTAATAGGGAGCCCCCGTCCTCACCTCAGAAAGCTTCTCAAGTTGTAACTAACCTAGATAGATTATCCATAGCTATCCCCTAGATAGTCTTAGGAGATTTTAACCAGAAGCTTGTTGGCTCTAAGAACTTAAACCTTGACACGCACCTTTCAATAAGCAGTATGCGACTCTTCGCGTATAGCCTCCAAGATCGTGTGATCTCTGATTTGAACTACTATGGAGCACATACACATGGATCAATTATAGAGTGGAGAACCCCATGACCAAAAATCTAGATCGCATCCTCGTGAACAATCGCTAGCTCTCCTCTTTTCCCCAAATCAATTGGCGTGTTTAGAGAAGTCAACATATCAGATCATTTTCTAAGTTGCGTCTTTCTCGACCCATGGAGATTCAAGCCAAAGAAGCATTTCTGCTTCATACGCTACCTTTTGGAAAACCAGGATCTCATTTGCTTAATTAGCATATGATGGAAGATCCTCCATTTTGAAGAGTTAAAAAATTTCACCTTCGCACAAAAGCTTAAAACGAAAAAAGAATAATGATTAGAAACTTCAACTAAAGAAAAAACTCACATCTTCCGTAGAGGATCTCCGAGGCTCATGAGCAGCTTCAGTCCTACAAAGGCGTCAGTTACAAGCCCGACCCCTCAAAGAACCTCTTTGGAAAGAACCGGGCATAAGAAATAATACATGCTTGCATCAGTAGAAGGCTCTTTCCTAAGACAAAAATCAAGAGTGAATTGAATCAAAGAAGGAGATGTCAATATTGCCTTTTTCATAGGTCTATTTCAACTCGAAGGTCGGTGAAGGTCACCCAGCTAGAGAATCATAATGCTACCAATCAACATGTTGTCTCCTATATCAGACTTCTCTTGGGAGCCAAAGATCAACCCTTTTCTTCAAATATATAGGTTATGGGCAGTTTTATCAAAACCAAATGCTATGATGCGGATAAGCAGATTTTGGCTGCCCCTTGCACGACTTTATAGGTCAACCAAATACTCCTTCGACTCTCTCAAAATACGTCTCCAGGCTTAGATGACTATAGTGTAGAAATCTTTGAAAGAAACGACCATAGTAGACAAAGAAATAATTGAGGCAGTCTGGAATTTTTTCCTACTAGAAGCCTGTTCAGGAAATTTAATGCAACAACCTTGGTCCCAATCTTGAAGAAACCGAACGCAATGTCAATGAAAAACTTCACGCTAATCTCAAGAAAAGTGTCGATTCATACTCATATTATACACGATGCGTTTTATACAAAAAATAACAAATAGTACTAAAAACAACACAAATTACCATATATTGGTCAAAAATAACAGGAAAAAATATTTGATTATTTATTATAAGTGATAATTTATACATGACCTATACATAACGTGCAAACTTATACCCAAGCTACATGAATTTTATGTTAATTTGATTTTAAAATGAAATTTTGGTTTGTGTTTAAGAAATATGAAAAAAACTAGCTAAAAGTTTTCAATTAATATTAAATTTTGTTATATTTTAATAAATGTTCATGTATACTTCAATGTATATATGAATGTAATTATATATATATATATATATGTAGCATGGGTATAAATCGACACATTGTATAGTTCATGTATAAATTAATACATATAATAGTCTATGTAGTTATTAGCCCAATAATATTTGTTCATATTATTTTTGACCAATATATGGTAGTTTGTGTTGTTTTTAAAACTGTTTGTGAGTTCGTATATGAAACGGAACATCATGTATAGTTGGAGTATGAATTGACATTTTTCTAGCTAATCTCATATTGTAACTTTTAGCCTCTAGAGTTAAAGGTTCTACCAAAATTTATATCTTCCAACCAATCAGCCTTTGTTCACGGAAGACTTCTTCTCAAAAGTGTTTTTTGCACAATCGAACTCGTCCATGGCTACAACAAGAAATCAACACCAAAAACAGATGTGCTGAAAATTAACTTAAGAAATATTTTGATTTGGTAAATTGAGATTTTTTTTCTTCTAACCCTCAATGCTACGGAATTCCCATCCCAACATTATAAATCTAGTATACACAATTACTACAAGATTCCCTATACGATAAATGGAAATCTACAAGGTTATTTTGAAGGGAAAAAAGGGCTTAGGCAATGGGACTCTTGTCCCCTTTCCTTTTCATTCTAATCATAGAAACCTTCTCCAAACTCCTCCACTCCAAATTTTCCTTTGGTGAAATTGGCTACCATCACTTCGCATCAACCTCACCGATTTTTCATATTTATTTTTCTGATGATTTAATTGTGTTTTCAACGATCGATTTCATCAATTACAGAAAATCACTAACTATTTTCGGATCTATGCATATTTTTTGAGCTTGACAATAAATAGCTGCAAACATAGCTCTTCATAGGAGGAGAGAAGCACAATGAAACCTCCAACGAGTGGTTTTGGCTTCTTTCCCAGTTCGCTAACTAGGCCTCCCATTGATAAACCGAAAGCTTAGGATTGGAGACTAAAAACCTTGGTTGAAAACATTATATTAAAATCAATAATATATTGTATTATGAAATTTTAGATGTACGCCCTTATTATTCCTAAAGGATGTATCAAACATATCAAAAATCTATGCTTTAATTTTCAATGGGAGGAGGCATATACACAATTTTTTCGCTATGGTCTCTTATGAGACTCTATGTATACCAAAGGCAGAAGGAGGCGCAAGCCTAAGGGATATTTTACTTTGGAACCAAAACTTATCTTGCATCTATTTTGGCTTTTGTTCTCAAATTCAGGTTCGCTTTAGATCTCTTGAAAAATAGCTCATAGGCCTAAGGTCATAAATTTCTTGATGCATAACGATAGAAAGAGCTTCTCATCCACGGCAAACATGTTGCTCTGTTTAAGATCACTCGCCATAAAATTTATCATGTGCAGTATAGGCAATGGAATGACAACATCTTTGTGATATGATCAGTGGGAAGAATCAAGGCCCATGATAGACCTAATTGGACTTGACAACACTTGGCAAAAGAGAATTCATTTGCGCACTGTTTCTGAAGCAACTGTTGACACACAAGGCAGGTTCGAAAGGTCATTGNAAACAAAATATATAAGGATCGACGAATTCTCCCCCCCCCCCCCCCCCCCCCTCCCGCTCCATCTCTCCTAGATGACTCATTCTTCTAGTATTCAGAGAACTCAACTAAAGGTTTCTACACCTCAGCTGGGATGTGGAACTCCATCATATCAAGAGAAAATTCACTACAAGAAAACCAAGGATATAATGACAAACAAATCAACAACACATTCCAATCGAATAGTTACCATAATCCAATCCATTGGTATTCTATCAATTAATTTTTCGTCCGTCAGTAATTCTGTCGATCCTATTACGACGGATAGATGACGTTGTAATAAATTTATCCAAATTACGACCGATCAATGTTCGTCAATAATATCTAAGCAACAATAGAACTGTGCATCGTAATTTCGTCGGTAAACCCAAAACACTAATCCCTAAACCCTAAACTTAACAAAATTCATCTGAAAAATAATTCATGAACAGAAGTCCACATAAACAATGAATTAGTAAGTAATAAATGATATAAAACATGTATTTTTCAAAACAACATAAACTTTGAAAACTTAAATGTTTTGAAGTAAAGTACTTGTCAACTTATACTATGTGTTAATAGCGATTTAGATATATATGATTTATCAGAATTATGAAACATTAGTTTCATATATTGTTTGAATTACCGACAAAATATAAAATATCGGTCGGTATTCCTTCGTTTTTGTGAAGAACAGAAAGCACACATTTGAAGGTCATTCATATTCTGTCGGTTTCTTCAGTTACACGGAGAACAGTTATCGACAAATAACCGATGGACACCATACACTATCCGTCAGTATGCCGTTGGTCTATTTTCCAAAAAAATTTGAAGTGGCACGCATTGATTTTTAAGTATAACCGATGAAATATCGACGGATTCGTCCTTCGGTTCATCAGATTAAAAACTCAGACGCGACGTCTTCTCTTCATTTTGCAAGTAAAAGTTAGAAAATCCTCTCAATTCTCTCTGATTTTTCGCAATCACTCACAATAGATGCTCAACCATGGATGAATTTGACCCTAGAAACTCCAACAATCAAAGGTATTTGTTAGTCTTAGGATTAAACGGTTAGGATTGTAGTTTAGGATTCTGGATAATAGTAATTTTTGGATTTTATAGTTTAGGGTTTGTAGTTTAGTTTAGTATTGTTTAGGATTTGTAGTTTAGTATTTTTTAGAATTTTGTAGTTTAGTATTGTTTAGGATTTGTAGTTTAGTATTGTTTAGGATATGTAGTTTAGTCTTGTTTATGCTTAGGATTTTACATTTTGAATTGTAATATTAGAATTGGTTATGTTTTTTCAACGATAAAATCAACCACCAAGCTCCTCTCTTGGCTTGCCACTCAGACCCTTATCTATACTGTTTGGCGGGAAAGAAATGCTAGGCTATATAATGGCATCTCTCTTCCCGCAGAACAATTATTTAGGCATTTAGACCGCTTGCTTCATGGCACCATATTGGCTAGGAGAAGAAGAAAGAAATTATCCTCCTCATGCAACTTTGGGATATCTTTAGATGATGGAGATCCAGAATATCATCATAGTTGTAGGATAAAGGATTTGAGAATCCATATCTCAATATTCGATTGTAGCTCTCAACTTTATTGCATGTAAATGTAACAATCAAATAAATCTTACTTCTAGATTGCAATCCTTTTTTTGACAAGGTTAAGATTGGTTGTGACAATATAGAATGTTGTTGATTGAGATCGAGTTTCCTTCGGGTGAAAGAGGCCTTACTTCTATAGACTATATTACTGACGTTTTCTTACCTCCATTTTTCATATCACTCCTTCTCCCGATTGCTTAACAAATTCACATAAAAAATGGTTTGCAAAGGTTCCCATACATTCACTAGTGACGAGGGAAGGAAGATGAAGCCTATCGATTTTCAAGCTCTTGATACCTCTATTATTCTAAAGAGTTTTGAGACGATTCTGAAAGTGGTTGTAACTTGCTTATCGTTCATATTGATCGAACTGGAATATATATATACTTCTGTTACGGACTCTTATGGACATTAACAAATATCAAGAAAAATAATATAAACAATAATAACATAATGAATTCAAATTGATAGATAATTTTAAATTATCTAATATCCTCCCGCAGTCTTATCGTCGACAAATTTACGGTAAGACTGGATAGAAAATCGTTAAATAACAAGGTAGGCAACCCCTTTGTATACACATCAGCGAGCTGTAGAGAGGAAGGCACATGTAGAACTTTAATTTGACCAAGGGCAACCTTCGCTCTAACGAAGTGGATGTCTAACTTAATATGCTTTGTCCGTTGATGCTTCACCAGATTCAAAGTAAGATAGACCGAACTTATGTTATCGCAATATACTATAGAAGCCTTCTGAATCGGATTATGCATTTCTAACAGAAAGTTTCTAATCTAACATAACCACAATATTCGCAACGCCTTTGCATTCAGCCTCTGACTTGAACGAGAGACTGAAGCTTATCATTTAGAGGGCCACGACATTAAATTTGAACCCATGAAAACACAATAACCGGAAGTAGAACGCCTTGTATCTAGGCCACCCACCAAATCGGCGTCGGAATAAGCTGTTAATGTGTCACAAGAACCACCGCGAGTCAACTATAAACCTAAAGATTTTGTAGCTTGAACATACCGATTGATGTGCCTCAATGCATCAACATGGGGCTTGCGAGTGAGATGCATGAAGAGTCAGATTTGATTGAAGGCACAAATTATATCGAGGGGAGTGAGAGTGAGATATTGCAAGGCCCCAGCAAGACTCTAATAGCATGTAGGGTCATCAAACAGCTCACTGTTATCAGTAGAGAGCTTGCAGTTGATATCGACCGAAGTGGAACACGGCTTGCATTCAGTCATACCGCCTCATTCAATAATGTATGTCGCATAAGTCTTTTGTGACAGAATCAATTTAGAGCCATTGAACTCTGTCTTGATGCTGAGGAAGAAGCCAAGTTGTCCCAAATATGTCATGGGAAATTCCCTTTTAATAGAAGTAATTATACGTTGAAGCCCTCGGTCTTTGGAAACTTACCTTTAAGAGAAGTAATAATAAAACGGGATCAAATAGCTACCAAGAAAATTATGGTTAAAAAACCCTTTATTTTTCTATTTCTATCTCTCGCTAACTTCTAGTCGCCGACCTTCTTCGTTGTTTTGCCACGGCGGGCTACCATAGCGTCGCCGCCGTGCTCTCGTTGCTTTCCCTTTGCTTTTCTTCTTCCTTTAGATAATATGTGGGTCGTCGGGTTTCTTTCGCAGTGGTGCCTGAAGGTCTCGCTTTTGGCATGCGGTTTCGATTTGGTTTGTGGCTGTGGTGGGGGCGCCTAACGTGCTCGCCGACGGTACGGAGGTAGCCTCAACGCCTCTGCGAACGCCTTTGCCGTGGTTGCGTCTTGGTCGTCGTGGCCGATCTCGGTGTGGTCTTCTGCTCAGCTCTTCCTTGTGTCTACGCCGCCGTGCATCGCCAGAGGGCTGTCTCGTCCTTTCTCTCTCTCCTCGGACCCAATCCTTAGTTTATGGTTTTCAGCATTTATTCTCTCTTCAAGTGATTTAAATTGGTGACTGAAATCGTTTGTTGTATCTTTTTCGATTAGGTTTTTTCAAAGGGTTTTCATTTTTTCTCCTTTTGAAATTTCCACAGTAAAAAAATCATTTTGAACTATTTATACATTTCTGTGTTCTTTCTTCGTTTTGAATCTAGTTCATTTTCTTCTTAACTGGGTTTTATTGTGTTTTGTTCAAGCTCACTCCATTGATGGAATTTTGTTAGTGTAAAGTTGTCTTTTTTAATTAACTATTTGAAATCCCTGTGCAGAAAAATCTGCAAAATGGCACCAATTCAAGGAGTGTAAACAAACGTTGAAGTTTCACCAGGGAAATATGTTGAGAATTCTAAAAAAAATAAGCAGCGTGTGAGTAATCAATCTGGAACAATGCCTCATAAGTCCTACTAGCTTGGAAAAAAGGCTCATAAGGCCTTGTCATAACAAAAATATTCTTTTTATTTTTTTAAATAAAAAAATGGCTAAATACACATGAGCCCTTAATGAATTGAAGTATTTACCAATCCAACCAGGCTTCAAACGGGTAAACCAATCGACCCATTTGCAATTGGATCAAATAACTTGAAATTAAAATTGAGCCGGTTTAGTAAGCCAAACCCATGCGATTTGGTTTTCGATTTTTCCCCCTTTCCATTCAAAAGGAATTTCTGTGTTAATTGAGTTAACTAGGTTAACTGGGTTAACTATGTTTAACTGAGAATAACTTTGATACATTCAAGTATGGTTAACTACGTAACGGTGTATAACTAGGTTTAATTGGGGATAACTTTGTTTACATACAAGCATGTTGATGTAATAGTTTAACTAGTTTTAACTGGGGATAACTATGTTGATGTAATAGTCTAACTAGGTTTAACTGGGGATAACTACTTAATAATTATCCAATAATTTCTGTTTTTTCATTTGTTTTTTTTTGTAGGTTGCTGAGCCAATGCAGCCGCTAGCTTTCTGGTTCTCACCAGATTATTTCTCGCAGTATCCGAAGATCTAAACGAGGTGTCATCTCAATGATGCCGTCAACTTAATTAATGGCATAGGGGGAACCAGTTTTNTCTCTTTAACTTAATTAATGGCATAGGGGGAACCAGTTTTAAGTGGTTCGTAGAGAATCCTCAGTTCAAGCACTTTTTCCATATGCCTATGGAAAATAACCATAGGCTTTTGGGGTTGTGGTCACTCGTAGTTCGAGTTTTGAAGACTGAAAAGAAACGGGAACTATGGTTTGTAGTGAACGGTGTCCCAATTCGCTACTCCATAAGAGAACATGGACTCATATCTAGTTAAACTACCATCAATATCCAGCGAATTACAAGGACTTGGGCAGGTTAAAATTTGTAGAGACGCATTTTGGACAAGGTGCGAATCCGGAGCGGAGTGAAGTTAAAGAGAAGTTGTTATTGATGCAAGGATCGTCTCAAGATAAGCTGAAGATGGCGGTGTTGTACTTTTTAGCATCCGTCATCAAAGGGACAAAAGATGTTGGAGGACCTATAGATTCATTAATACTTAAAGTAGTGAATGACTTGAACATATGCGGGTCATTTCCTTGGGGAAGACTCACGTTTGAAGATATGATGAGAGAGGTGTTGAAGGTACTGAACCGCTTCAAGAAGAGCTTCAATAAGACAGTTACGATTCCTGGTTTCGTAGTGCCATTAGAGGTAAAGAAGAAATTTTTCGGATTCATAATGCAATAGTATAATTGGGATAACTAGGAATAACTTGCTCAATTATTTTGTAGATTTTGACATTTGAATGCATTGATGCATTGAAGAATGAGTTCCGCGAAGCCGTCGAAGCTCCATTCAGAGACTGCCCAAGGATGTGCAAGGGCAAGTTTAGTGAGCAAGGCAGCAACATATATCATCTATCCGAAATATACAAAGCTTTGGGAGAAACAAAGGTATGTAATTACTTATGTTGATGCAAAGTTATTAGAATAACTGGGAATAACTAAGATAACTATGTACACTATGCAGAATAACTAGGAGTAACTTGGAATAACTTTGTGTAATTTTCTGGATATTTTAGGATATTTCCAGAATTTTTGAGGCTGATGAGGGTGAAGAAGAGATGTTGTCTAGGATTGTTGAAGACAACGCATTCACGGAAGATCTAGAGATGGATGAACATGATACAATTGTTGATGGGTGGGCAAAAATTCTTAAGAGAGACTCTATTTGGTGGGAGGATTTGATGCAAGTTGACATTGCAAAGAGGGTTGACAATAGAGTTCTTGGAATTGAAAACGTTGAGCAACAAGGAAACATGCATCAAGAAGAAAATGTCCAAGAAGATTCTCATGATGGCTTAGCACGTTTGGAAGCTAAATTAATGGGACGGCTTGATGAATAGAGAAGAAGGTGGATCAAAATAGGGAGGAAATGAACCAAAGGATTAAAAAAAATGAAGATTTTGTCTTAAAAAAGAACAAGGCACCAGTGGAGTATGGTGCTGAGCAGTCTGAATTCGATTATAGACGTATATAACATTTTTCTTTCATTACTCTTTGATTGATTTCTCATTAAATTTTTTTAATTTCCTTGTCTTCGTCAATTAGGATCACAACATTGGGGAAATGATCATGTTTTTGAGGAAGGAATTGCTACGGGTAGACAACATGATGATGTTGAACATGATGATGTTATCTCGGAGGAAACTGGTGCGCAAAAAGGTGGAGAAGAAGCTGATGTTATACCGGAGGAAACAGGTGCGGAAAAGGGTGGAGAAGAAGCTGATGTTATACCGGAGGAAACTGGTACGCAAGGTCTAGGAGAAGCTGATTTAATTGGGCTTATTGTAGATGCCGGTAAGGAGACAGTGAACGATATGATGGCATCAGCGGCGAGGAAGGACGCTGTTGTTAAGGCAAAGGAGGCTGAAGAAGCAGCGGCGAGGGAGGAGACTGTTTTTAAGTCAAAGGAGGCTCAAGAAGCAGCGGCCAAAGAGGTTGCTCTAGAGGAAGCGATGTTGGTTGATGCGGAAGCGAAAAAGGCTGAAGAAAGGTTGGCTAAGGAGGCTAAAGAAAGGTTGGCTAAGGAGGTTGAAGAAAGGTTGGCTAAGGAGGCAGAAGTTGTTAAGGAGGGAAGAGAAGTGGTTGCGGCTAAGGAGGCAGAAGCTGTTCATGAGGGAAGAGAGGCGGTTGCGGCTAATGAGGCAGAAGAGTTGGATACATTGGTGGCTAAGTTGCAACCTGATGCGTCTTCTTCTGTTGTAGCGGTCCCTAGTAATAAGCATAGACCAAAGCTACAAATCACAAAGAGCCCGTCCAAGAAGCTTGTTAAGAGAGAACCAAAGAAGAACTTGGCGTTGTTGGGAGAACCTTTCACACAGGAAAAGAAGAAGAAGGAAACAAAGGAGGAAACGGAGCAAAAGAAGAAGGAAAATAAGGAAAAGAAGAAGCAAAAGGAGGAAAAGAAGAAGCAAAAAGAGAACGAGAAGAATGAAAAGAAGCTCAAGCGCGCGTAATTGTTTAAAAGACTTATGTTTGAAGACTTTTTTTAATGTCTAGGATGTTTGAAGACTTTTTTAATGTCTAGGATGTTTGAAGACTTTTTTAAATGTTCTGCCTGGATAACTGGGTTTAACAGGCAATAACTGTCTTCAACTGAAGATAACTAGAATAACTAGCATAACTATGAATAACTAGATATATAAAGTATTAAGTGCGCCGCCAAAAGAAAATAACTAGGAATAACTGGATATATAACACGTATTAAGTGCGCCGCCAAAAGAGAATAAATACGAATAACTAGGTTTAACTTGCCGACAAAGCTGACAAGTGCG
>OVAV01000152.1:0-23486 GCA_900406375.1 Iberis amara | reverse complement strand
ATAACCGCTATCTCCTGACATTGTGCCAAAGTTGCGCGGCAGAAAAATAAACTATCATCAGCAAAAAGCAGATGTGACAGTGGTGGACAGTATTTTGTCATACGAATCCCATCTAATCTCTTAGCATCTTCTACGTATCGCAGATTGGCTATTAATGCCTCCGTACACAAAATAAAAAGGTATGGGGAAAGAGGATCACCTTGACGAAGTCCACGGGTGGGTCGTATATGTCCTTTCGGAGACCCATTAAGTAAGACACTATATGTTACAGTAGTAACACATGACATAATCCACCGAATCCAAGTGTTCTCAAAACCAAGTTTGCCTAATAATTGTTGTAGGAAATTCCATTCTACACGATCATAGGCTTTACTCATATCAGTTTTTATTGCCAAAAAACCTTTCCGGCAACTGTACTGCGATCTTAAGGCATGAAATGCCTCCTGGGCCAATAGGATATTGTCCGATATTGATCTTCCGGCTACAGATGCCGATTGAGTTTCAGAAATAATACCTGGTAGCACTTTTTGGAGCCTTTGGCACAATATTTTGGACAATATTTTATAGCTGACATTACATAAACTGATTGGGCAGAATTCTTTCATTTCCCGGGGTCTATCCGTTTTAGGGATGAGACAAATATTTGTTTCATTCAAGGATTCATCCCAAATTCCTCTACTTAGAAAGTTTTGAGCCATTTCTGTCAAATGTGCACCCACTATATGCCAGTATTGCTGGTAAAATAACGTCGTCATCCCATCCGGTCCTGGCGCTTTCTCCGGGCCCAAAGAGAAAAGAGCCGACTTAACTTCATCCATAGTCAATGGAGCGGTAAGATGAGCGTTCATCATTGGAGTAACCCTTGACTCCACTGGACTAAGAACATCGCAGATATTTGAAGTCTGTGATGTCGTGAAGAGAGATTTGAAATAGGAGACAGCCTCCCTTTCAATATCTTCTTCTTTTTCTACCCATATTCCGGATTCAGTCTGTAATCCTATAATTCGATTTCGTGCTCGCCGCAGTTTAGTAGATGCATGGAAGAAACCAGTATTTCTATCCCCTTCTATCAACCATTGAACACGACTTTTTTGCTTCCAATATAGTTCCTCTGCCGATAGAGCTATACGTAACTTTTCTGTCAGCTGAGGAACCTCGTTGACAAGTCAACTATATCTAGAATGAACATGAATAAACTAGTACATATTCACTTAAATTAAACACGTTAAAATCAACAATCTTTTACGTCACCAAGTCATTAGATTGATCTTGCGGGATTGTTGATAAGTTATTTTTTCTTATCTTATTTCCTGAAATTGGACAATGTTATTAGATTGAATTATTATTCCAGGTATACATAAACCGGGTACATATAAATACTTGTTTAAGTTGAATGTAAACACTTAACAGTTGATTAACAAAAATATAACAAACTCTTTACTTTACTCTTTCTCTCTCTCTAAGCTCAATTTCATCGTCTAATATGGTATTAGATGTGATTTTTATCCTAATTTCCGCTTCAATTGATTGATTCTTGTTGATCTTGAGCTGCATCTCCTTTATAATTCTTCTTTCTCACATTATGAGCTCTTCAATATGCTCCATTGTTAAGGTAATCTTGACATGTCTCTGATTCTACGCGTCATTACTCTTTCCCAGATTTTCTCGATAATCTGCATCATTTTTTGGAATCTTTCTTAATTTTCGTCTTTAATTCAACAGGCAATGGCTGAAACTCTCAACGATTCGGGCATTCATCACTCTTCTTTGACTTCATAAATTCCACCTTAACTTACTGTTTCTTTGACATATCCAAATACCAGTCCTCTCTATGTTCATTTAGCTGATCACACCAGTATCGCTCTTGTTTCTGAAAAACTTATTGGTCTTGGTAATTTCAATAGTTGGTGTAGATCGATGTTGATGGCTTTAGGTGCTCAGAAAAAATATGTATTTGTCAATGCTGTTTTCCATAATTAGATGAATCTCATCCTGATTTTGGTTCCTTGACTAGATGCAATAACATTGTTTGTACATGGATTGTCAATTTTATGGATAAATCAATTGCTAAAATCATTATGTATCTTGATACGGCGAGAAAAATGTGGCTTGATGTTCATGATCAATTCAAGCAAAGTGGTGATCCTCGTACGGTTGAGATT
The DNA here is from genome assembly GCA_900406375.1 of Iberis amara. Taxonomy (NCBI): domain Eukaryota; kingdom Viridiplantae; phylum Streptophyta; class Magnoliopsida; order Brassicales; family Brassicaceae; genus Iberis; species Iberis amara. The sequence goes on along the minus strand of OVAV01000152.1, from coordinate 21,324 downwards.
AAACATCAGATTTTTGCTGAAGTCTAAGGTTCTCACACTACTAGTGAGTATTATACACGTCTTAAGAAGCTTTGGGAGGAGTTGAAAACACATGAAAGTCCACATACATGTTCCTTTGGCAAGCCTGACTGCTTGAATTTGAAGAAATTACAGAGTCGTGATGAACAAGATCGTATAGTGAAAATTTTTTATGGGACTTAATGACAGTTTCAAAGCTGTTCGTGGCAATATATTCATGATGGAACCTCGTCCTTCTATTTCAAAGGTCTTTAACACTAATTAAAAGAACAAACAACGTCCCACTTGTTCTTATTGTGGTATAACAAGCCACGGTGTCAATAGGTGTTATAAACTTCATAGTTATCCACAAGGATACAAGACAAACACCAACAACAATTACAAGTTTGCAAATCCGCAGAGTACTAAAAATCGAAAGATTGAAAATGTGGCAAGTGTACTTGTAAATAGACTGGTAACATCTCACTTCATGATCAGTAGGGTGTTCAACTTGGGAACATTACAACATATCAATTAAATCAATTTCTCAATTGCCTCAATCAACAACAACCAATTGTACAAACTTCTAAGATTTTAGGCGATATCATAAATTATTCTAATGGAACAATCTCTCAAATCAATCCACAACCACATCTATCACCTATTTTCTAAGCTCTATCAGGTATCTTCTATCCTATTTCTTCCATTGGAATCACAAATGGCCTTACTTTTTCCACAAACTCTTGGATTATAGACACTGGTGATGGTTGTCATGTTTGTTGTGATATTAATCTCTTTACCGAGACAAACCAATAAGTAATACTTCTGTGACACTTCCTGATGGCACATATCTATCTGTCACTATTTTTGGAACCATTACTATATCTGAACACCTAGTTCTTTCTTCTGTTCTTTATGTGCAACATTTTAGATTCAATCTTTTAAACATAGTGCATTAACCAAAAATAGTTCTATTTCAGTTTTGTTTTCTTCAGATTCATGTAACATTTTTCTTTATAATCTTTTTGATATTCAGGCGCATATTTGGGACTACAAGATTGGGAAGGGTAACCTCCAAAACAATCTCTGTCATAGATACTCCATATTCAAACTTGATTTCAAATGTTCAGCCACTTTCAAAGGTTTCTTCAATGATTTGGCATCAAAGATTAGGACATCCTTCTTCTCATAAAGTACATTTACTTTCCAAAATAATTGGTTTTCAAAACAAACATTATGATATGTCTCATTCTTGTACCATTTGTCCACTTGCAAAACAACAGCGTTTAGCTTTTCCCTCTTCAAATAATATTTCATCAAATGCTTTTGATCTTTTACACATTGATATTTGGGGACCTTTTCAAGTTCCTACTACTGAAGGACACAAATATTTGTTAACAATTGTTGATGATCATACCATGAACTTGGACATATTTATTGTCAAATAAGCATTCTGCTCTTCAGATTTTTCCTACATTTTTACAGCAAATTGAAATCCAATATCAATGCAAAGTTAAAGTTGTTCGTTCTCATAATGCACAAGAACTTTGTTTTGAATTTTTTTTAAAGACAAAGACATCATTCATTTCTTTTCTTGTCCTTACACTCCACAACAAAACTCAGTTGTGGAACGTAAGCATCAACACATTTTGAATGTTACCCATGCTCTTTTGTTTCAATCTAATGTGCCTTTACATTTTTGGGATGATTGTGTTCTTATGGCCATCTACTTAATAAATAGAACACCTTCTCCTCTTTTGAATGATAAAACTCCTTTTGAGCTTTTAACTGAAAATTACTAGATTACAGTCATTTGAAAGTATTTGGATGTTTATGTTTTGCTTCAACTCTTTTGAAAGACAGAACAAAATATCCACCTCGTGCTTTTGCTTGTGTATTTCTTGGTTATCCTCAAGGATTTAAAGGTTGCAAGGTTCTTGATTTACAAACTAACAAAGTGTCAGTAACTCGCAATGTGGTTTTTCATGAAACTGTTTTTCCTTTTTCAAAACTGGATTCATCAAGTTTTTCTTTGTATTCTGCATCTAATTTTTTTCATCAAGATGTTTTGCCACTTCCAGTTCCTGATTCACCATTTCTAGCAATCTTTGATTTGGATTCCAATGTTATTCAAAATGATTTTCAAGAACAAAATGTTTCATTGCATTCAGATTATGCATTTATGTATGAATCTCCTTGTTCTGTATCACTCGCTATTCCTACTCAGGAAGAATCATGTGATATCTCTAGTTCCCCTATAAATCCATCAGGAAGTCCAGAAGTTATTACTCGTGCAAGAAAACAAACTAAAGCACCAGTTTATCTTGATCAATACCACTGTTATTTGCTTCAGCCATCCAAAATATTTCCAGCACATCCAACTCATACCACTTCTTATCATATTTCTTTTTTTTTTATCATATGATAAATTTGCACCAACATATAAACATTTCCTCTTATCTATCAAGACTTCTTCACCACCAAAGATGTATAAAGAGGCTGATTTATCTTCTTATTTTGTTGATGCTATGAAATCAGAGATGAATTCTATAGAGGCTAGTGGTACATGGTCTGTTTGTGACCTTCCTAAGGAAAACCATCATGTTGGATGTAAGTGGGTGTATACTATCAAATACAACCATGATTGTACAATTGAAAGGTATAAATCCCGCTTGGTTGCAAAAAGGTATACTTAGTTGGAAGGCCTAGATTATTTGGATACCTTTCCGCTAGTTGCAAAGATGAATTCATTTCGATCATTGGTTGCTCTTGCTGCCATTAAGAACTGGTCTATTATACAATTGGACATTAGCAATGCTTTCTTGAATGGAGATCTCAATGAATAAATCTACATGAAACTGCCTCAGGGTTATTCAACTCTAACTGAAAAATCATACTCATCTGATGTTGTTTGCAAGCTTCAAAAAAATTTTATGGCTTGAAAAAGGCTTCTAGGAAGTGGAATCAGAAATTCAATTATGTTTTGATTCGTGAAGGTTTCACTCAAGCAAATGAAGATCATTCTTTGTTTACCAAATGCTTAACTAAATTCTTCTTGGCAATTCTTGTGTATGTGGATGACATTTTAGTTGTGGGCAGTGATGATTCATTAATACATTCTTTCAAGAATTTACTTTAATCTATATTCAAGCTACATGATCTTGGTCAAGTAAAATACTTTCTTGGATTTGAATTGGCTCGCAATTCAGATGGTATATCAATCAATCAAAGAAAGTATGCACTTGAGTTACTTGAAGAGGTTGGTCTTCTAGGTTGTAAACCTGTTTATGTTCCTATGGAACCACATCTCCAGCTTTATAATTCTGATTCAGCTAGTGACATTCTTGATGATGCTTCAGTTTATTGCAGATTGATTGGACGCTTATTGTATTTGACTCATACACGTGCAAACATAACTTTTGCGGTGCATAAACTCAGCCAGTTCATGTCTCATCCTCGTGCATCTTATTTACAGGCCGCATATCGCGTTCTATGATACTTGAAGAATGATCCAAGCCAAGGTCTATTCTACTCTGCCTCTTCTCCTCTCACTCTTATTGGTTTCTCGATGCAGACTGGGCTTCATTCCCTGATTCCAGACGCTCCATCACTGGCTTCTGCATGTTCTTAGGCACATCATTGGTTTCTTGGCGAGCTAAGAAACAACAGACAGTTTCTCGAAGTAGTTCAGAGGCAAAATACAGGTCAATGCCAGATGTAACTTGTGAATTGGTTTGGCTACATTCTCTATTGTCTTATCTGCACAGTATGCCTTCAAAACTGGTTAACTTGTATTGTGACAATCAATCGGCTTTGCACATTGCATCAAATCCGGTCTTTCACGAAAGGACCAAACATATAGAAAATGATTGTCATGTGGTTAGAGAAAAGATTCAATATTGTTTTCTCATGACTCTCCATGTTGGAACAACTAGTTATGAACTTTTGGTGGGGCTCTACTACTTCTATACGCAAATTACCGTGGGTTTCCTGGTCGAAATTAAGATTTCGTAAATGTCATGGGAGTCTAAGATTTCTTAATCTGCATCATTTCAATAGAGCATTACTGGCCAATAATGTTTGGAAAATTATGCAACGTCTGAATTCACTCATTTATCGAGTTTTGAAGGCAAGGTATTTCAGGTCTGGTGATTTTCTCTCAGATTCTTTGGGGTCTAACTACTCATATGGCTGGTCTTCAATGCATTTTGGATGTGAGCTTCTACGTTTCGGTGCTTTACGTACAATAGGCAATGGAAGGTCTACCCTTTTGGGACTTCATAACTGGATCCCCGGTTCCCCACCTCGATCCGCTAATCTAGTTTCACCTACTTATCAACAATTACCTGTAGCTGCTTTAATATCAGACTATGACAAATAATGGGATGAGAATGCTTTACGAACTTTTGTGGCTCCCGAGGATCATGCTTCTATCCGTAAGATATATTTACATGGAAACGATCATGACGATTCTCTGCTATGGAACTATACTGCTGATGGAGTTTTTACAGTGAAATCATGTTATTGGATCTCGTTTACGCAAATGTCGGAGATCAATACGCCACCACCTCCCTTACATCCTTTTCCTGATATTGCGAAGGATATCTGGAGATTACCTATTGTTCCAAATTGAAACACTTCCTCTGGAGGATTGGTTCAAGAGCAATTGGTACTGCTGCAAATTTACGGCGTCGCAATATTAATGTGGACCCTTTCTGTATTCGTTGTTGTGATGTAGAAGAGGATACAGATCATATCTTATTCACTTGTCCATATGCTCTTCAAGTATGGGGAATTAGTGGTTTTCAATCCCATGATTTCTTAACAGGATCTATGTCTTTGGAGGATAAACTTAGGTGTCTTATTCCGCACACCCAGATGAAACACTTGGATTTACTACATCGTTTACTTCCAATTTGGATTTTATGGAGGCTGTGGAAAGCACGAAATGAATTACTCTTTCGAAAACTTCTCATATCTCCTTCTGATACCTTTCATCGGTCATTTTCTGATACTCACAGTTGGGTGTTGTGTACCAGAACTACAATCCAGACATCTTTTTCAACCTCTTCCTCAATTTCAAGTCATTCAACTCCTAACCCTCATGAAAAATGGACACCATCGCCCAAAGACATTGTTAATTGTAATTATGATTGTTCACATTATGAAGGAAATCATAAGTCTGGAATGGGATGGATAATTCGAGATACTCATGGCACTACTTTGCACTGTGGGTTGGGTCAATTTCAAGGAAGACATACTATTGAAGAAGCGGAAGGCACTGTTATGGGCAATACAATGTTCCTGGGCTCTAGATTATCGCTCGATTATTTTTATAGGTGATAATATCAATCTGGTTCGTACATTACAGGGAATGCAAGTCAATCTGAAGCTCCGCTACTTAATACACACCATACAACAATGGGGTGATTTATTCACTAGTATCGATTTTACATATCGTAATAGAACAGCTAATAGGTGTGCTGATTATTTAGCTCGTTTCACATTATTGCTGAACAACCATTGGAGTTTGTACTCTTCCTGTCCTGACTTTTTACGTTCTTTTGTAGCAAACGATTAAATCATAATAAAGTAATGTTGCCAAAAAAAAAAAACATTTTTTTCACAAAATCACAGAGACAGACCAATTAATCTATCGTCCAAAAAAAAGTCAACCTTCATAGGTAACTGCTCTTGACATATTTGAAAGCATTATTTTATACTCTAATTTCTCGAAGTATTTTAAGTTCGTTTTACATACAACATAAGTTAAGCATAACATTGGTTGGAACAATAAAATCAAAATTGCAAATTTATAATTCTAAGCCCATTTGTCAAACTGCTATTTTGGGATGGCCCTACAAAGTTGTTTTTGGATTGCGTTAGATAATGTCTAAACTTCTCATTAGCTTAAGTCGTAGAATGTTTGAAAAGCGATCTAGTTTTCGAAAACTAACTTATGAAGTATAGAACTTATATTTATAGTTTTGAATCTGAAAATATAAAATTTATAACTTGGGTAAGGTTGGAACAAAAAGCTTCCATTACAAAGAAAAAAAAAAAACAAACATCAAAGGACCAAACTAAAATAAAGTAATACAGCTAACCTTAGTTTATCTCCTTCAGAGTTCGAACTATTAATTTACATGCACTTATAAAAAGTAAAAACATATCCCTCAAAATATAACTTCAAACGTAGAATAAGAATAGTTATCATCACAATCACAAAGACTCGTTAGTAAAAGGGATTTCTTGGAAGTTAAATGAAGCATTTCCCACATTTCCGCGTTCAAACCTTAACACATCCTTCTCTGGCAATGGCATCACCTGTCTTTCCCCAACCTCACTCGGTAGAAAAACCTCTCCGAGCCGAGGAAACTCAGTGGAATCAAGCGTAAACAAGCGGATACTGCCGCTGCTACTCCTCGGTGGTGAGAAGAAATCCGCGGTAGAGGAATCCCATAGGAAGACATGGAGGATAATGGAGGCTTTGGCATGACGGTGTAGAGACAGTTTCTGGCTAAGTGAAACAGTGTCGTAGCAGCGGATTGCTCCTGTGGAGGAAACCATCCATGGCAAGACCTTTTGGCTGCCTACACGTGAAACCACTAGACGACGTGACGCCTTGGCTGCTTCTCTGTACAATGAGCTTAGGCCTGACCTTGCAGCTGGTGCATTTTCGTCTTCGTGGTCCGTCACTGAGGAAATGTAAATGAAACCCTGTCCAAGAAATTTCTCAATATTCAAATTTAATAAACTTTTGTTTAAATTTAACTAATAAAATCATAATCATGCTGTACAACAATGCGTCTTGAGTTACAAATGAATATAGGAATTGGACTAACTCAGGACAAAAAACAATGTGTATATCTCTTTTAGGATGTTTTTTTATTTATTTTATAATTGGTGATTGTATTAATATGCTCTGTTTCCTATAACCTATGTTTCATAATTTAAAAATTTTGTTTCATATAAATCGATACTGCGTTTTGCTTAACTCTATGCTAATTTAATACCCCAATTTCATATTGACTTTTATAAAACTAGTATTAAGTGTGAAAACGTCGTATGTGTGAAAACATCTACACACCTAACTTCATTAACACAAAAGACAAATCTGTCTGATTACTAAAATTGTATGTGTGAAAACATCTAGTACATTTAATTTTACGAAGGCATCTAACTTCATAAACACACAAGAAAAATATAATTTTTTTTTTTTTAATTTACTAAGTTGAATACAAACTCTTTTATAAAACAAGGTTGAAATGGTAACTCCAATTAGTGAAACATACATAGCCTAGCTTTATACCTCTTCAGTGCGGCTAATGGAGAAGCCAAGTTTGGTATCGTCATCTTTGAGTTTGATCACAAGTGGGAACTCGACAGCAAGAGGAGCATACCAAAGCCGAACCGCTCTCACCACACCAATATCAACTCCATGATAATCCTCAAACCCGTAGAGACTCGCATTTGCAAGATTCGACAGATCTGAAAGCGATGTTGTATTAACAGTCGCAGACGCTGTCTCTCCTGATATCTTTACCATATAGAATTTAAAAAAAAAAAAAAAGAATCAACATTGTTACATAAACAAACAAAAACATAAAACAAAGTAAAAATGTGAAACCTTAGTGAGCAAAGATTCAGTCTGAATATTCATAAAGACAATGGGAACACCATTAGCTTGTGAACAGCTTAGCCACGCATTGGCACGAGCTAGTGTATCTTCCAAATCGTTGTACCGAGAACCTGCCCTACTATATGCTGTAAATATTTCAAAAATGTTTTGTCAATATGAATTTAATATATATATAGACTACATAAAGAGTACGTATAAATTAAAATTGTTTTTTTTTTTTTTGTAATGATTTTTCTATTGAAACTAAAACTGTTACCAGAAGCTTTGGGAAGAAAAAGGATGGATAGGAAATTGCTGGAACCAGAAATTGGTAAAGCTTCTTGCATACGTTTTTCCCATGGATATGAAACGTAACCATCTTGAAGTTTCGCTCTTACTAATTCTTTCACCATTCTTGATGCTCTTGAAGCTGCAATATCATTTTTAATAATTTCAGATGGATGTTTTCAGTTAACTATGCAAAAATTGTGTTTCATTTCTTGATTACGCATACCAATACAAACTCAACAGAAATTTTTTAACTAATATGGTTAATTAGAGTTGCAATTGAATATGAGTGACAATCCCAAAATATACATGAATGTATGTTGTTTAGTTGGATGTCTAACACAAGACACATTTCGTAGTTTGTTAACAATTAATGATCAAATAAACATTATAATCAAAATATTTTAACCAATATAAAATGAACATAGTAACACATAATGTATATATAAATTTGTATGNCCTGACAAAAAAAAAAAAAAAAAAACAATTTGTATGTCAAAAACAAATTAAAAAGTGTGTTTCTCGATCTTAGAAAAATATCTTTTGGACAAATTCGTACACGTACACATTTAATTAAAACAAAACTTGCAAAAAAAGTAAAAAATAAATAACAACGTTAATAAATTTCACCAACTTGGAATGGTTTCTAGAAGCAAGAAAGAGAAAAGTCAACACAAAAAGAAAAATAATAATAAATGGTATCGAAAGCGACCGAGTTAACTCACCTTGAATAGCGAGGCAATCGGACTCAGTCCGATCCGAGAATCCGACGGTATAGTTGGGGTCATCAATGGATCTAAGCATATACTGTCTCTTACCGGCAGATTCATTAGGAACAATACAGGCAGATAAATCGGAGAAATCGTCGGAGCCACGACGGACTCGAACGATGATGGAAGTCTCTTTGTTCTTGAATGAATTGTGTAGAACCTTGTGGAGCCAAGCTTTGCCTCCTTTAAAGGGAGCTTTGAAGAGAGCTGAACCGGGTCCTGACCCGATTCGTATCTCCTCGACTATGTCTCCCGTTTGAAGCATATCGCCGCTCCATTCTTCGCTTTTGGAGCTTCCTTTCAAACAGTCGATAGAGAGGACGACGATCTTTCCCGATCGGCTCGTTGAATCGCTACGCTCCATACTTTGCACAGAGAGAGGAAGCTGGTAAGTTTGTGGATTGTGTTTCTATTTTTATAATTGAAAAATGATTCGAATCAAAGTCGTACTTTGAGTCTTGACTTTGAGATTCTCATTAGATTAATTGACTATCTCAGCTGTCGCCACTTGTCAAACAAATAGACTTTAAAGGTTTAGTTTATTTTGTGGGGGAAGCCGGCTGATCGAGTAAAATAATTGATAGATACTCTATTACATTCGACATTGATAAATGATTCCCACTTTTTAAGAAACAAAAAAAAAAATGATCCCCTTTTCTTTTCTTAACGACAATTATTCCATTTATAAGAAGATTTCGAGTCCAGTTGAAGAAAAATTCAACTCTCAAGAAAAACAAGCTCCTTTTCCCCTAGGCCCTTTTTCCAAGAGTGTAACCCTAGTTTCTGTGTTGCCAAAGGCGGGCCGATGCCGTCGGTGCCGCTTATCCCTTGACTCTCTTTTTCATCCTCGACTCCCTCGTCTCGTGCTAGCTCTTCTGTTTCTCTTGGTGTTCGCGGTGGTTAGCAACGTTCTGTCCTTCACCGGAGTTCAAATCTCACAACGGTTTGTTCTGTTAGCCGCGATTCCTTGGGCTTTCAGTTCCGGCACGGCTCTATCTCCGGTTTAGGACGTTGCTTCTCTCCGATTGCGAAAGTGCTTTCTATCCTCGGTCTCCTTCGCCGATCTTTTTCGTCACAGCGCCAACGTCCTTCTGTCCTCGGTCTCTGCGCGTTCAGATCTTAAGAGTGAAGTAGTTTGGTTCCTCTTTTCCTTGCTTTTCATTCTTGGTTTGTGTAGCCTTGTGGTTGGCTGAATTCCTGCTTTCTGTTCTGGTTCTGGTATGGGTAGCCCGTGGGGTTCGGTTGGTTCTAAGGCCTGAGTCTGGTGGGCTTCTCGGTTTTGACGTGGGTTGTTTTGGTAATTAGGCTAGAGCTTGCTTTTTGAGCTTGTATCACAGGTTGTGTGTTGTTTAATCTCGTTCACTCTGCTTGTTTGAGCGATTTTGGTGTTCAGCATGCCTTTCTGTTCTGTTCCGGCATCGTTCTGGGTGGTTCTCTTTGTGTGAATTGCTTTAGCCGGAGTGGTACCTATCGCCCCTTGTTTCTACGTATAGTCCAGTTCGATGAGTGTTCTTTGTCTTTGGCTTTCTTGGCATTCCCAAGTGTCGCATTTATCTCGACTCATTGTTTCCGAATGTTTGATGATATATCTGTCAGTTGTGGCCTTTCGGGTTGGAAGCTTGCAGTGTTTTTCTCTGTGAGGTAGTCCGAAGTCACTATAGGAAGATTTTGTTACCACTGGAATGGGATATCGAAGGTTTTTGCGGCTAACGTTCTTCGAAGCTTAGTGGTGAAATTCTGGACACTTCCTCTTGTTAATGTTCTTTTAGTTCGGCTTTGTTTTGCCTAATCTTTGTTTGGGTTTAGTTTGCGATTTTTTTTGTCTCTCCGTATTTGAACTCTGGCTCTAGGAAAATTATGTTTTCCACTGACTTCTAACTCAGAGGTTTGGTTTTAAAAACCGCCGGCTTTCTAATTCCAATCGGTGTAATATTTTATTTTAAGTGGAAAAAAAATTTCGAGTACAACTAGTGGAGAATGCAAAGTATTAAAAAATTGAAATCAAGAAAATTTAAGGGCGTAGTTGTTCCCTTTTGTGTATTATTTTTCTACATGCACAATATATACAACATTGGTCTAGAGCATAAGCAAGAAAAACCGTCAATTATTGCACAAACATCTAAAGACCATTTTTAAAAAAGTTATAATTTTTATATTAATAAATTATAGATTATTTTTTTAATATAGTAGGACAGTAGTTTTAAATATTTTTTTCACATATATATGATAAGAGGAACATCCAAAAGTATTAGACCGGCAATGAATATATATAATAAGAGGAATGATATAAAAACAAGATTAACATAAACTCTGGAAATATAGTGGGTCAAAATTATGAAATTTTTCGAAGATAAAACCCTAAGGAAAAGGATTTATACATATTTGTAGACAACAAATATGAATTTAAAGATTAATCGATACTTTTGACACCAAAAAACACAAATACTAAAATAGAATATAAGGTTAAGGTACAAAACTAAAATATGTAGAAGTATATAAAAGCATGAAAGATCTAAGTATAATGAAGGCTAAGTAAACATGTTCCACCAAATGGATGTGATTCTTTCTATAACGAATAGACTATATCTTTGACTAAGATATGAAGATTTTCAACGTTGCTGGTAAATCATAACAAAAATCAAGTTCTGCATTACTACCAGAAAATAGAAATGTCTAAAGAAACGACTTGTTGATGCGTAAAAAAATCTCTGAAAAATCTTTGAAAATGTATCATAATCGAAAAGATAAAGATAATTAATTTGCATGTATTTTAATTTATTAAATTCATAATTTATACACAATAATTCATTATATGAGATAAAATAATATTAAAAATCTAAAAAAAATATGTAACATATGATAACAAAAAGTGAACTAAAGGTTCCCTTCACTCAATATTTCGAGCTCATTTTATCCGGCAACAACAGTTTCCTTTGTCTTTTGATGTGAGGTTTTGTTTCACTCAAAACACAACTCTCTCTCTCTCTCTAAACTCATTGTACTCGATTAGCTTTGTTCTTTGATGATTGGAAATGAAAAACAGAGCATAAATGTAAAAATGCTAGAGAGTTTAACGTGTTCGGGCTCTTAACTTTAGCCCTACTCAAGCCGGGATCTGATATCCGGAATCCACTAGAATCACTTTGTATTTAACAATCAACATACAAACTATCAGGAAATGCATTAAATGAGTCTTGGAACTCTCTTACGCTCACGCTGGAGCCGACCAAACCTGCACCATTTCTAGTTCAAGCCAGAACAAGAAGATGCAACTTTATTTGATCGACCAATGCTTTTAAAGAAAGATCACGTGCGCCGCATATGACGACTTTAAACATCAACTTGGGTCAAATGCAATTCCTCTTGGACTTAGCCTGTTTAATGGCAAACCCTCCTTTTCCTTCAGAGTCTTCCCCACACTTAGTCTTCGCCTCTTTAACTCAAAGACATAAGATTACAAAACTCCACATTGGATTAGAGTTATTGATTGTAGACTTAGATTCCACCCGGATTCTTCTGAACTTATTAGTTACTTGACACATTGAGAAGCTCCAGAGCATCTTGGAATTTCCTAACTAGCAACACCTTGGTCAAAATATCAGTTGGATTATACAATGTTGATATCTTCACCTTGATAAAACCAGCTTCAATCAATTCTCTTATGAAGTGATACTTCACTGCAACATGTTTGGTCCTCTCATGGTAGATATAATTCTTTGACAGTGATATAGCACTTTGAGAGTCATAGAACACTTATACTGCTTCTTGATGAAATCATAACTCATTCATTAGACCATTCAGCCAAATTGCTTCCTTAACTGATTATACAAGAGAGATATACTATGCTTCCGTTGTGGATAGTGCCACCATCTTCTATAGTTTCGATTTCCAACTTTCGGTGCCTCCTCCAACTGTGAAAACAAACCTATTAATTGACCTTCTCTTATCAGGGTCTGCTTCAAAACTAGAATCGTAATAACCCTGCAACACAAACTTTTCTTGTTTCTTGAACTCTAACTTTGTATCCAAAGTTCCTTTGATATACCTAAGCAACCATTTAACTTCCTGCCAGTGTTCCTTAGTTGGTTTGCTCATAAATCTGCTGATTACACCCACTGGATATGCCAAATCATTGAATACATAATGCTTCCCACTACATTTTAGTAAGGAACTCTCCTCATGAACTCTGCTTAATCAATTAGTTCCTTCTCTGTTGCTGACTTTAGCTTGAAATGAGCTCCGAGAAGTGTTTGAACTGATTTGCATTGATCCATTTTAAACGAATCCAAGACCTTTCTCAGATAACTGCACTGAGTCACTACGAGTCTTCCTTCTGTTTTGTCTTGCTGTATTTCCATACCCAGAATCTTTCTTGCACTTCCCATATCTTTCATTTCAAATTATGAGCTTAGTACTGTCTTGAGATTCTTGATTTCATCCATGCCCCTTGATGCTATCAACATATCATCAATATATAATAACAAATATATGTATATTCCTTCTTTAACTTGTTTCAAATACACACAACTATTATACTTGCTTCTTTTGTAACTAGATTGAATCATGAATTTGTTGAACCTCTGATTCCATAACCTTGGAGATTATTTGCGACCATAGAATGGTCTTTTTAACAAACACACATGTTCTTCTTTTGATTCAGCTTGGTATCCTTTAGGTTGACTCATAAGTATATGTTCTTGTAGAGTACCATATAAGAAGGTTTTCTTAACATCTAATTGCTCCAACTTTGGATCAAGATGAGCCACAATTGAGAAAATACACCTTATAGATATATGATTTACCACTGGGCTGAAGATATCTTTGTAGTTTATACCCTCTCTTTGTGAATAACCCTTGGCCACAAGCCTTGTTTTGAACCTCCGATTTTCACTTGCAGGGTTTCTAGATAGACTCACTTACACCCAATGATCTTGCCTCTTTCTGATTTCTTGATAAGAACAAATGTATCATTCTTGTAGAGTGATTCCATCTCTTCATCCATGGCCACTTTCCAACTTTTCCAGTCTGGATCTTTAAGAGCTTTTTGGTAGCTTTTTGGTTCTGGTCTACCACCATATTCTGTCATTGCCAGTGCCAAGCCAACCATATTTGATTCAATGTATCTTTTAGGAACCCTTATCTCACGTTTATCCCTGTCCCTTACCAACTGATAATGTTGAATGTCTTATTCTTCTTCTAAGTAATACTCTTCACCACTTTCAGAATCATCTTGATGAGAGTATGCACTAAGTAGATCTTCAGGCGCATATTCTGTGTTTTCTTTTGGTTCTCCACCTTGATGAGAGCTTTCTCCTTTCTCATTGTGAGAACCGAAATTCACACCATTAATTTCCGTTAGTTAAGAAAAATCAAGGAAACCCTAATTTTCCAGAGGTCCCGGATTTCTGTGAGCCAAACGTATACGAGATCAGAACACGACAATAAGTAATAAAAATACAAAATTAAAATTACGAAGAGAGCATAAGAAGTCTTATTCCAAATTTGCGTATGAGCATTTACAACAGGTGATAAGCCTCAGCTACGTGAGCTGTTGGCGAGTTCCGTAGTACGAATAACCTAAGACTAGTAAACCTAATTGAGTCGCAGCTCGCTAACAAATCGGAAGAATAAACCTAATGCTCTATGTGTTTGGTGCAGAGAATGAAACGTATATGTGCTCTTTCTCCTCATTTCTCTTATATAGACCAGTCGGTCTGCTTTCCTTTTTCGCCTCGGATTCTTCTGTGGAAATCTTCCTTTTTGAGTTTATTCTTCCGCGGAAATATTCTTTTTCAGATTTTTCCATTTTTTACATCTTGCGGAACAAGTTACGACCGTCATCGTTTTCGGGCCGAATTCTCGTATGAAATCGAAGTGGGCCGTTATCGCGTTTTAGGCCTCTTTGGGCCGCTTTGCGGTTTAGACGATTTTTAAGATTCCTATCAGAGAACCGATATTTCGTACGATGATACGATACAAACTTTACAAAATACTAATGTCAATCGTATAAGTGAGATGATGTTGCCGTCTAATGTACCTGACTAACTGGGGCTATGCAAGATTGTTCGTAATGGGAATGAGGTGAGGACTATAATCGTGTGCGACTGAAAATACGGCCTTAGTTTCCGCGCTGACATTACAACGGCGAGTGCCAATTTTTCCATAAGCGGATATGTGTCTCGGCGTCCAATAAAGTCTTACTTACGTAAAAACTTGGTTTTTGCTCGCCGCGTTCTTCTCTAATAAGAACGCCGCTCACGACTGTCGTTGATACAGCGATATACATGAACAAGGGCTCTCCGACAATGGGTTTCGCGAGAACCGGAGGTGTGGTCATGTAATGCTTCTACTGTTGAAAAGCTTTTTCGCATTGTTCCGACCACTCGAACTTTTTGTTCTCTTTCAGAATGTCATAAACGGAAGGCATTTGTCCGTTGATCGCGAGATGAAACGATTGAGTGCGGCGATTCTTCCGGTCAGCCTCTGCACTTCTCGCTTGTTTTTCTGGGAAGCCATTTCGATTAATGCATTAATTTGTTTCGGGTTAGCCTCAATCCCTCGGTATGTGACGAGATATCCGAGGAACTCCCCTGATGCCACGACGAATCTGCATTTTGCTGGGTTGAGTTTCAGGTTATGATTGTTTAATTTCTCGAAACATTTTTGTAGATCGGTGATATGGTTTTGCTCTTCGAGGGACTTTACAAGCATGTCATCGATGTTCACCTCCATAGTCTTTCCGAGCTCTTCGGAAAACATACGGTTGACGAGTTGCTGATAAGTTGCACTAGCATTTTTCAAACCAAAGGGCATTACTTTGTAGCAATAAGTACCGCCGACAGTGATGAATGCAGTTTTCTTGCGATCGTCGGGATTCATCATGATCTGGTTGTACCCTGAGAAGGAGTCCATGAATGATAAGAGTTTGGTCCCTGCCGTGGCTTCTACCAGACGGTCAATATGCGGTAGCGGGAAGCTGTCTTTCGGACATGCCTTATCGAGGTCGGTGAAGTCAATGCAAACTCACCACTTTCTGTTTTTCTTTTTAACACGATAGGATTGGTGAGCCAGTCGGGGTATCTGACCTCCGTTATAGATCCGACTTTGAGGAGTTTTTCGACCTCGCAATAACGCGTTCTGGACCCAATCTCCGTCTTTTCTGTTTGTCTGGTTTAAAAGTTGGGTCGACGTTAAGTTCATGGTATATTACGTTGATATCGATCCGCGACATCTCTTCTGCGGTCCAAGCGAGCGTGTGCAGGTTCTTTTTTAAGCAAGCTATGAGCTGTTTCTTTATGGGATCTCAGAGATTAGTGCCGATCTCAATGCAACGCTTGGGGAACTCTTCGTCTAGGCATATTGAGACGATGGGTTCGCAGGTTGGTTCGCGCTTCTTTTCCAAAATTTCGGCTTTCCGTAATTGCTAGAAGATCTCCGTTTGATCTTGTTATGGGGCGTTTTCGATGGAGCCCTTTTTCCTTTTGTTTTCGAGAGGGCTTCTACCATCGCGTTTTTCCATTTTAGTTAAGCAGCGAAGCAGACCTGCGATATCCTCTGATTTTCCTGGATTGATTCGATTCCGAAAGGAGTAGGAAATTTGAGGTAGTAGTGGTATGTGGAGGCTATGACTTACATGGAGTTTAGCCATGGGACGCCCATGATCGCATTATAAGAAGCGGGGCGGTCTACGACCAGAAACTCTACACTTTTTGTTATGCTCCTAGCTTTAACCGTAAGGTTAATTGAGCCGAGGGTCATAGTAGCGTCTCATGAGAAGCCTACTAGTGAGATATGATTCTCAATTATTTGGAAAGTTTGATTTCCATTCTTTCGAGCGTTTCTTTGAAGAGAATATTTGCCGAGCATCCGGTGTCGACTAACACCCTTGCGACATCGATATTCTGAATTTTTAACTCGATAACGAGGAGGTCATTACGAGGGTTGGCATGTGCTTCTATTCCCCTATCCTTGAAAAAGATGATAGCACTGTTTGTTATGTTAGACATACCGTTTCGTGACCGATCTATGATTTGATATGAAAGAAATCGCGTGTCCCCCTCCTTCTAACGCCAAATTTTGGGAACCGAAATTCACACTGTCGATTTCTGTTAGCTAAGGAAAATCAAGGAAACCCTAATTTTCCAAGAGGTCCCGAATTTCTGTGAGCCAAACGTATACGAGATCAGAACACGACAATAAGTAATAAAAATACGAAATTAAAAGTACAAAGAGAGCAAAGAAGTATTATTCCAAATTTGCGTATGAGCGTTTTACGACAGGCGATAAGCCTCGGCTACATAAGCTGTTTGCGAGTTCCGTAGTACGAATGACCTAAGACTAGTAAACCTAATTGAGTCGCAGCTCGCTAACAAATAGGAAAAAATAAACCTAATGCTCTAAGTGTTGGGTGCAGAGAATAAAACGTGTATGTGCTCTTCCTCCTCATCTCTCTTATATAGACTCCCAAGGTCGGTCCGCTTTCCTTTTCCGCCTCCAATTCTTCCGTGGAAATCTTCCTTTTCGAGTTTATTCTTTCGCAGAAATATTGTTTTTTAGATTTTTTCCATTTTTTTACATCTTGCGGAACAAGTTACAACCATCATCGTTATCGGGCTGAATTCTTATCTGAATCGTAAGTGGGCCCTTATCGCGTCTTAGGCCTCTTTGGGCTGTTCTGCGGTTTAGACGATTTTTACGATTCCTATTAGAGAACCAGTCTTTCGTACAATGATATAATATAGACTTCACGAAATACTAATGTCAATCATATAAGTGAGATGACGTTGGCGTCTAAATTAGCCGTTATCGTTTTATATGATTGATAAAAAGGAACGCGTCTTTATGACTTTCCGGAGAATGATAGATTTAATTGCATAGCTGAGATAATCCTCAGTGTTTAGGCTAACCATTATCGTTATATACGATTAAATCTTATACGAAAGAATTTTATGATTCTTTCGCAAATCGTAGGAAATAATCGTGGACAAGATAACTTTGGTGTTCAAGCTAACCGTTACCGTTTATACGATTAATTCGAAACTTATACGAAAAGAATGAGTTTTACAGTTTTTATCGTAGAGTTCCAACGGAAACTCGAATCGATACGAAGTGAGAGACGATTTGTCCGAGATGATGTTAGAATCGTATGCGGTTTAGCTCGCCAATGGGCGAGCTGAACTTGTGTGGTTTAGGTCGCCAATGGGCGAGCTAAACGTGTGTCGTTCAGCTCGCCAATGGGCGAGCTGAACTTGTGTGGTTGCAATTGTCCGAAGATTGCGATTATATGTGCTTTTGTTTGTCCGTAAACGATAAGATTCGGAACCAAAGCGTTTTTCCAGAGATTGCGATTGCTTCTTGTTGTTCTGAAATATATATGTCGAGTTCTTTTCGTATTTCTCGGACGTTGATTTTAATTATACCATTTTTGACCCCGACACTCATTATACGGTGGTAATTCTAGAACTTGTTCCACTGATGAGTCTCTTGTGTTCTTCACCATCTTAGTGTCATTACCCATATCCTTATAGACCTTATCTTCTTGAAAAATGACATTTCTACAGATGACGCACTTTTTTTTTCCCTAACAGCCATACTCTGAATCCTTTTACTCCTGCAGGACCCATAAAGACTCTTTTTCTTGCTCTTTTATTCAGTTTCCCTTAATCAATATGCACATATGTAATGCATCTAAATCTTTTCAATCGGGCGTAATCAGGTACTGAACTTGTCCATTTTTGTTTTGGTATCTGAAAACAATTTCAACTTGATGGAGATTTATTTATTAAAAAAAACATCAATGGATTTTGCTTCAACGCAAAACCTCTGTGCTAAAGCAGACTCACTTAGCATGCTTCTGACCTTATTCATAATACTCTTGTTGAGTCATTCAACTACCCCATTTTGTTGAGGGGGTATATGTGCATGTTTTATGCCTTGTGATTCCCTCTTCTCTGCAGAAACCATCAAATTCAAGCTGACAATACTTCAAACCACTGTATGTTCTCAGTTTCTTGACTTTCTTTCCTGTATGTAACTCCACCATCTTCTTCCTTTATACAAACTTTCTTAAAGCCTCATCCTTTATTTTCATGAAATAGATTCAGATTTTTCTTGTAAAGTCATATGTAAGGGAAATAAAATATTGACGGTTTCCAAATAAGAGTGGAACTGTTGTTGAACCCTAGAGGTCTTAGTGTATATACTCAAGTTTCTCTTGTTACATGCTTAGGTGGTCTAAAACTTACCATGCGTGATTTTCCATACACACAGTCTTCGCAAAGTTCCATCTCATTTATCTTGCTTGGTTGCAAATAGACCTTTTTGGCTAGAACTTCCATTCCCATGCAGGAACGGCAATACCGCCAGAAGCAACCAGCCGGCATATACATGCCTAATATTCCCAAGCCTTGTTCTTTGGAAGACCTAGATCGTCTCTAGTACATCATGATTCCGCTCTGCAAGTTCTGCTCTGACCTTTCCCTACCTCACATAGAAGCGGAAACCCTTCAATAGAAGAACCCATGTGAGTGGGAGGGGATTTTTGAGACCCATATGGTCTAACTTGCTGTGCCGTAACATTGTCTCATCAGAAATCTTATCCACAACACTTGCCTCTACTGTCATGGCTCTTCCTATTAATAAATATAAGCTATCAGTCTTAATTGCTTTCAACATTGTTCTGCAATCCTTGATGACTTTGACTACTCCTTGTTTAGATTGAAACCAGCAATCATTATCCTCTAATGTCTCCAATGAGATGTGATTCTTGGACATAGATGGGACATATCTTACATTTGTAAGAAGACTTGATGAGCCATCATTATTCTTTATAAGAAATTCTCATATTCCTTTGACTAATGAAACTGTGTCATTTGCCATTCTTACACTTCTATACTCTATAATTGTCAAGGTTTTAAACAATTCTTTCTTTGGGGTCATGTGGAACGTGCAACCAGTGTCAAGGATCCATCTTTCTCTGTTTTCCGCTCAAGTGAGACAATTTGCTTCTGAGACATCCAAAGCTTCTACCTAAAATTCATCTCCTTTAACTGCAGAAGCTTCTCCTTGTCATTGGAAAGATTTATCTTGTTCCTTTCCTTCCACAAGGGAAACTGTCTCTTATAGTGTCCCTTCTTGTTACAGATCCAACAAACTTTTGCTGCTCCTTTTGATTTTGATCTTGATTTTTGTTTCCCTTTGTCATAACTCGTGTTCCTGTTTTTAGATCTACCCTTTTCTTGTACAAAGAGAGCCTTAGAGTTGCCTTTTACCAGATTTCTACTTGCTCCCATCTCAAGACTTTTAGATCTGATAGCTCATGTGATTTCTTCTAGAGCAAGAGTTGTCCTACAATACTTTAATGTCTCCTGCAGTTTATCAAATTGTTAATTTTGGCCTTTTGGGAGATACATTAAGAGTACTATACCTTGGTCTTCTTCATGGACTACCACCTTTAGATTCTCCAGATCAGATACTAACTTGAAGAAATCATTAACATTCTCTTCTATCATCATATTCTCACTCATTTTGTATGCATACAACCTTTGCTTCAATTATATGCGAGTTGGAAGAGACTTATCCATGAACAACTCATATAGAGTCTTAATCATTCCTGCATCAGTCTTCTTCTTGATTATCTTTCTCAGTACAATTTTTCCAACACTCAGAATAATGGTTGATATGGCTTTTAACTTCTTTTCCTTTAGAGACTTGTCTTCATATTCAGAAGCCACTCATTTTGTTATCTTGATAGCACTTGTTTCCGCTGTAGATTCAGCAGCTCCTGAGCTTTCTTCTTCATCTGCCAGACCTTCCAGAAGTCCCAGTATATCCAAGTGTGCCAACAATTTCTCCTTCCATAGCATGTAGTCTCCTTCATCATCAAACTTCTCCATTTCCACCTCGCTTGAGGACATCATGAGAAAGTCTCCACCTTTGGTCCAACAACCAAAGCTTTGATACCAATTTGTGAGATTTTATTTCACTGAAAACACAACTATCTCTCTCTATAAACTCACTGCACTCGTGTGTATGTGTTGAAGCTTTGTTCTTTGATGATTGGAAATGAAAAACAGAGCATAAATGTTAAAATGCACAGAGAGTTTAACGTATTCGGGCTCTTAACTTTAGCCCTACTCACGTCGGGATCTGATACCCGGAATCCACCAAAATCACTTTGTAATTAACAATCAACATACAAGCTATCAATAAATACATTAAATGAGTCTTGGAACTCTCTTATGCCCATGCTGCAGCCGACCAAACCTTCTACCAGCACCATTACTACTTCAAGCCAGAACAAGAAGATGCATCTTTATTTAGTCGACCAATGCTTTTAAAGAAAGATCACGCGCGCCTCATGTGACGATGATATCACTCGATTTAGATGCTTTTTAGTGGGTATTTATACTTACTATTTGACATCATTCGAGTTTTTTCCTTGTTTTTTGGCATATTTTCATTTTTTTAGGTGTTTGGGACGTTATGGAGCAAAAAGATGGATTTGTGCACAAAATGGATGCAATTTGACATATGCAGATGCAGAGTTCAGTAGAAGAGCCGCAATTTTGCCAATGGTTGAAGATGTTTCCACCGATGGATCGAGCTAAAATTTTTACACAAGATACCCACGTGAGTTAGCTTTCATAT
>OVAV01000151.1:0-23520 GCA_900406375.1 Iberis amara | reverse complement strand
ACAAGACTAAAAATATGCTAAAAACCTAGTATATCAACTTTCAAAAGATAACAATTCTAAACAATGAAGAGAAAGTAGGCGAGTGTAAAATCTCCTTTTAACAAGATTTGATTTACTAGACGGACACATTCTAAAGACTCAAGTGAAAAAAAAAAAAAAAAAACAGATCTAAATTAACTTGTAATGACTTTTATTTCTTCATCAAAGAATAGTACAATATCGCCTTCTTGAATTCAATACATGCATATAATGATTTTTCTATAATTAATTTACCATCACATAGTTCTAATTCTTAAAATGATTTATGAAGAAGTAGAATTCGTTTAATGGTTGTAGTCTACTATATTGTTAACATATGTCCACAAAAGAGAACAATATAGAAGAAAAAAAAAATCGTTAACTATTGATACAAAGCAATTTATGAGAAAAATAAAGAAAATTGAAATTCTTCTAAAAATAGAAAAAAGCAAAGTTGTGTAATACATTAACTTGATTTGGTAATAAAACAACAAGAGAAACTGTGAGTAAAAATTCATTTAAAACTCACATCTTATGTGTAATACTCTTTCAAAAAGCCAGGACCAGGCTTGTAAGGATCTGATTCAACATAAGCTTCTGGTCTATCAAACCCAATATCATTCATACGGTTGCTTAGAACATGAAAGATAGCTTTTTTAGTACCTCCATATTCATCTCTGTTATTTTCTACATACTCTGTTGCTTCAGCTGCTACACTATTAACAAACTCAAAGCGATTGTCTTCACTTAAAAGCAATCGCTCTATGTCCATTGTCATTACTTTCCCAACTTCTCTTATCTTCCTAACTTGTTCTTCTATAAATGGAACTCTTTGTGATTTGTAACGTAACATATCATCCTTCTTTGTCTGTTAGAGGAAATAAGACAAGACATAAGAGACGTTAAAGCAACTTAAGGCTGATTAACACACGGATCATAGACCTACGCACTGGTTTGATCTCGGAAGTTACTTAAGAAAATTGGGGTGTGACCGAAGAACCAAACCAAACCAAACCAAAAAACTAGGTTCAGTTCGGATATGGTTTCCTTTAAATTACCCGAATAATTTCCTCTTAACAAAAATCATGGATATCAGTTCGGAACCAAAATAACCGTGAGAACAAAAAATATAAAGTAACTATTTTATACCAAGAACCATGAATATTTTCCTTTCTTGTTAATTTTTGGGTTTTTTCGGTTATTTTTGTTATTTTTTGGATATTTTCAGTTTCGAGTATTTTCGGGTAAAATAATTGAACCGAACCGGAACAATTAATATTTTGATTCTCAAACGGTTTCCATATTTTATATCCAAACTGAACCGAGCCAATCTAGAACCAAACTGTTCTATTTTTAATAGTTTCAATATTGAAGGAACCGAAAAAAACCGAAACCGAACCAAACCGAATACCCACTCCTAAAAAAATCTTGATTCATAAATCACTGCAAAAGACTAGGTTTGAGAACACTAAATCTAGATTGATTTGAGAGTGACTTTTGGAGCTAAAGTTTCTGGCTTTGGTAATTACCGAATCTTCGAAAACGAAAGGATTAAGAAATGAATGACTACAATCCTAATATACAATCAAACTACAGAAACTGATAGTTTATATAATATGCAATCCAAGATCCTGATTCAAGATGAACATTACAATCTATTACGATTACTAATAGTAAAGGTCTCTCTTTTCTTTGAGTACAAAAAAAAAAACCATTACTGTTAACTAAACACATGAAACAGGAAATCTTGTAAGCTAAAGTCAAGAACAAGAAGACTAACATTGAACTAGAATATGAACAAGAGAGATTAAGCTAATTTCATATTATTTTAAATCAAAATCTTTCTTACCAAAGTTCTTCTCCGCCAAATACGTCGTCCATTATCATCTCTTTGCATCCCACAAAACACCTGAAAACTCAACCCAAAAAACTCATTTTTAAAAAATTTCCAGTAAAGCCCACGAAGATTCCTATAGATATAAACAAACCTGAGATTGAAATGTGAAGTTTGAAGCTCGCGAGTTCCCGATTCTTGTATCAGCAATCTGAATATATTAAAAGATCGGAATTTCAATTTTAAGCTGTAGAAAAGAGAAGTAGAAAAACAAATTCGGAAACTGAAAGTGAAAGTGAAGTATTAGTGCAACAACGATACGAGTAAATCAGATAGAATCGTAAACGGAAGGGATTTACAGGTAAAATCGAAGAGCAGGTGAAGGAAGAAGCCATGGATGGCTACTCAAAGCCTATACTGTAAAATAGATAGAACCGGAAATCTCTTAAACTCATATCTTATATAGCTAAACCGGTTCAATGTGTTTCCGGTTCGTTTAATTTTGGTCCGTTTCTGTATTTTTGTAGAAAGAAATTTTACTTTAGTCTATTGGTTTAACATTTCTTTCTCTAACCGGATAGGGGTCAAATTCTGTTAAATGGGGACAACTAACTGAAACTAACCAATGAACCGAAATTAATTATCCGTATTTTCACTCTATATATTCGTGTTATCTCGAGTTATGAAAATCAACTATGGAACATTATGTTTACATTTTATCCCCAAAAAAAAAAACTATGGAACGTTATCGATTTAAATAGGGTATAAAAAACAAAGAGTAATTCCATAAAATACCAAAATAATTTAGATTTTGAACAAATATACTATATATTTCCATATTCGGATATTCCATAAATATTATTAAATTATTTTTTCTTCTAAAATTATCATAAACATCAATTAAAGATTTAAATTTTAAAGTTTTTGGTTTGGGTTCAGTAATAAGAATTTAGAGTTTAATTTTGAAGGTATATGGCTTACTTTTGACGTTAGGAATTTAAATATAAGGTTTTGAAGCTATTATAAATTTGTGGTATTTTTAAAACAAAAACTTTTGTGTGGTATTTGTAGAATAATTCAAGAGTGTTTGGTATTTTTGAAATATACTCAATTATTGTGGTATTTTTGAGAATTTTCCAAATTTAAACCATACACCCAAAAACTAAACTTCATCCCCT
Organism: Iberis amara; assembly: GCA_900406375.1. NCBI lineage: Eukaryota > Viridiplantae > Streptophyta > Magnoliopsida > Brassicales > Brassicaceae > Iberis > Iberis amara. The sequence continues at coordinate 20,490 of OVAV01000151.1, read as the reverse complement.
TCAAAACTAAACCATAAACTCTAAGTAGTGAATTCAATAACCAAAAATTTAAATTATAAACTCTTAAAAAATAATTTTTGTGTTTATGGTATTTTTGGAAGAAAAAACAATTTAATGGTATTTTTGAAATATTTGGGAGTGTATGGTACATTTGTCCAAACCTTATTTTGTGATATTTCATGGAATTTTTCTTACTATTTTTATTATTTCTATGTTACCACTTAAAAGTTAAATCCAACATACTTGATAATTGATCAAATTAACAAACCATAGCTATCAACACTAAAAAATACATGACAGTTTAACAAATTAAGAACTTATAATGTTGTATGGTGAGACCATGGTGAATACATTGGAAACTAAAAATTCTTTAAAAAATAAAAAAAGAAACCATATGCTGATCATTGATCTAATACTTAGTGGGATCCCTCTATTATAAGCTAAATAAATACATATAGACATTACAACATAAAGACCTCACCACCAACAAGAATCTAAGAAAACTCTTATCAATCACCATCCCAAAATAATGGTTTCTAGGAAACATGTCTTAATATGTTCTATTCTTCTACCTATACTCATGATCGTGCAAGCTCAAACCAATCGGAAACTTCTTCACGTTGATCATCATGATGATAATGCACAATCATCATCCTCTTATGTCAAACTTCCATTGATTGACTCTCATGAAGCTTCTTTGCCTTCGTCTCATCGTTCACTTGCTGCTGAATTTTACGAGAGATCATCGCCTCCACCACCACCAAAAAAGGCTAAAAAAGAAAACTCTGAAACTGGTGTCTAAATCATTAAGGGATCGATGGTTACGAGTATCGGTCATGGAGAAGACTCGTTACGTACGTTGGTGTCAATGTTTGGAAAGACCATTTATGTTTTAATGTTTTATTTTCGTTGTTGTTAAGATTTGTGTAATGTTCTAAGAATTGATCTACGTTTCACGTTTCTATGTCTTCCATTTCTTATTTTATCTTTTAATTATTACTTTTCGAAAGTGATGTATATATTTTCTTTAATAAAAGTTATTGTTTCAAAGTTTTTGCACATGGATTAACAAACACAAAAAACATCATTTTTTATGGGAAATTCTCAAAAATACCACAAAAAACTGGGTTTTTTCCAAAAATACCACACACTCCCAAAAGTTCCAAAAATACAACATTTTTTTTCAAAAATACCACAAAAATGTTTTTGTTCCAAAAATACCACAAAATTTAAAATAGCTTTAAACTTCAAATTTAAACCCTAAAACACCAAAACCAAACCCTACCCCTTCAAAACTAAACTCTAAACTCTATTTAGTGAACCCAAACCCAAAATTTTAAATTCTAAACCCTTAAAATTCACTTTTTATGTTTGTGGTATTTTTGGAACATTTGAGAGTGTGTGGTATTTTTGGAACTTTTGGGAGTATGTGGTATTTTTGAAATTTGAAGTTCTTTTGATGGTATTTCAAGGAATTTCTCTATTTGGGGAATTCTATTTTATGTCTTTTCTATAAAAATACCACTAACTACAACTAATTTAACCATTCAAAAACCATATTGCAAAATATAAATAGTTTATAATTTTTTTTGTATTGAAACGCAAAAACATCATCACTTAAAATGAAACAAAAAAATTATGTTTATTATTACTATATGGTACATAAAAAAAAAAATTGTTAATACTTATTTTTCTTGTCAATTGCTTAAAGTTAAATACAATCATTTCCAAATTAAACAAGTTATTCCCCGATATAACAGTACAAAGTGTTTACAAAAGAGTGAGACTTTTTACAAAACTTAGAAATACAAAGCTATTACATAATAATATATTGAAGATACTCAGATAGTGTGACTAAACAAGTGATCACACACAATGCTCTTTTGTTAAAGTAAGTTTAATCAAAATCTTGTTTTAGGATACTATGGAGAAACAAGCGCGCGAAACCAACACAAGGGTTTCGTGATTTTATCAGTTTTTGGTTTAGTCAGAAATCATATAATCCACTCAACGGTTTCTTGTACATTTTTCATTCAACATTTGTAAGAAACATATTTCATTCACATTTTTGACAATCGTACTGTATAAAAATCCATAGAACCATGGACGAATATACCAGAAAAATGCAATTAAAATTGGAATGTAATTTCCGGTTTACCACACAAAACCAGTTTCGGTTCAATATTCATCCAAGTAAGTGTAAAGCGTATCATCCTTTTTGCTTTTGCGTCTGCTAAGCAATGCCTTAAGCAGCCGTTTGCTCTTACTCGGTTGTTGTTGTTGTTGCTGCTGCTCTGTTTCTTTCTGTGCTTCTTTCTCGAATCCAACCCGAACCGATGCCGATCTCCTCGGTTCTGACGGGTACTGAACAAGAAATCAAGAATCAAAATGAGTAAAGCACAAAACATTCGAAAAAACCGGTAAAGATATAACCGAAACTATACCCGTTTAGGAGTAATCGGTCTGCTTTTAACCGGTGTCGTTGGCCGGCTAATCGATGACTGTCGGTTAGCAACTGAACCAGATCTTATAAGCGGAAACCGATGTGGTGATACCATTCGCTTATCTGATTTACCAAACACAATTAAAGGTTTGTATTCACATAAAGAACAAAATTGTTAGGAGCGGCATTTTAACCGAACCGATGTTCAGTTAATTCAGTTAGGTTTATTCGAATGAAAGTGAACCGATCAGTGAATCACTAATTTTATTGTATACTATATTAACCGAACCGAACCAAATTTGCTAAAATTAACCGAATAAAATGAAAATTAACTAAATATTAGCCAAAATTATACCGAAATATATTTTAAGATTTCCCAACCGAAAAAACTAAATTCAAAAAACAAAAACCGATCTCCTCGGTTCTGACGGGTAACCGAACCGAAATTATGTTTGGTTCAATTCGGAAAGAAAAAAAAATTACTAACCAATTAATCGCAAACTGAACCAAAAAACCCAAATGCCCACCTCTAAAAACTGTGTTTCAAGCTAAAGCTGTTTATACCTTGTTCTTTCTTTGGTGCTGTAGCTATAGACGAAAACGAAAAAGTTGCTGAACGTTGAGGTTTCTTCGGAATCGGAGACTGAAGTATCGGTTTTCTGCAAACCGAAACTTCAAAGTTTAAAACTTTCCGGTTAATTTAACAAGAGAAACTCACTAAGAAATACCGGAAATTTCTTACTTTACTGGCTGTGGAGGTGGTGGTGTTTCGCGAATTGTAGAGCGAAAAGCTTTAGGTAAACAATAAACAGATCGAAATTAAGAATCAGGTTTGGTAGAAATCTTGATTCATAGACAAGAGGATTATACCGTTTTTGAATTGGTTCCAGTCATCTTCTTCACCGAAACTAGTTTCGAAACTCTTGAGCTTAGCAAGATTCTCACCTCTCTTGATTTCACCGGCTGATAAGAGAGTTTAGTTTTTGCGTATTGAGTCCCAAAACTAGGGGTGGGCATTTAAACCGAAACGAATAAATCGAACTGAACCGAATTTTAGTTTGGTTAATTTGGTTCGGTTTATTCAGTTATTTCGGTTCAATTCGGCGCTTTTTTAATGTTAGTTCGGCAACAATTCTTTTTTTACTAAATTAACCCAACCGACCCTGATCGAACCAAACTTGCTAAATTAACTGAACAAACCGAAATTAACAAAATAAACCGAAAAAACAAAAATTAACCAAAATTTAACCGAATTTAAGATTTTCAAACCGAAAAAACCAAACTTCAAAAACGAAAAAACCGAACCGAACTTTTGTTTGGTTCAATTCGGCCAAAAAAGAAAAAACCGAATAACCCGAATGCCCACCCCTACCCAAAACCGATGAAGACGAGAAAGAAAATCTTACAAGGCAAAATGTATCGCTTGTGGTACTTTGGAGTATCGATAACTAGTGATTGTTGTGAACGACCTTCATGATCCATATACTCTTGGCACATCCTTAGCCTCTATACATATATAAGAAATCTCAGTAATCTACCATTTCAAATACAAATTTAGAGGAATGATTGATACCTGTTCGATACAAGATACTCGTAGTTCAGTTCCTGCTACTTCATCGACTTTTTCATCAACAAAGTCATTAACTTTATATGTAACAGATCCCAAATGATCAACCGTATTCACCAAAGCCTTTAACGCGTAATCTTTCAATGTCTCCACAACTCTACATAAACACAAAAGCTTCATAAAAACCAAAAGAAAGATCGAGAAACAAGACAAAGAGAGGAACTGAATTCACTTACATTTGTTTCTGTTCATCTTTCGTGTACGATAATTCGAAATACTCAGCTGCTGAATACAATTGCGTTCTCAGATTCCTTAAATCCTGTAATGAAAATTTGAAAGACTTTGAAATCACAAAGACACATTGAGATTTCCTCAACTTTCAAAGATTTAGAATTGTACCTTAAGACTATCAGAGAAGAGCATACTTTGTTGCATAGAGATTTCATCATAATTAGATGCTTCTCGTGGCATAGGCATTGTAGCCGCTGCACTCATTTTTGATTCAAATCTTGTTCTCTATATTACACTGGAAATAAATTGACAAAAAAAAAACTCAATCTCCAATGGAATTCTCATATCTTCAAGAAGTTCTTAGAGAATCTTAATATAAAGCTTATTTTTAAGGAATTTAAACTCTGTAGATGTTTTAAGGTAACAACAACACGCTAACTAATCAAATAAAGAACAACAAACAGACAAGAAATAGAATCCACAGCTCTAAAAGCAAACTCCCAACAGTTTAATCAGAAACAAACAGATTTTTGTCTGAATCTTCAAGAACGCTCTTTTTTTAAGTCTATTAGTAAAATCTCCAAGAAAGAAGATTATAACAGATTGGTTTAAAATTCACAATTATTTAAAAAAAAAAAATTAGAATTTTCAACTAACCTAGTTCAATACTAGCTTACTTACAATCAACAACATATGAACAGACCCAGTTATTTCATTAGAAAATCTAAAATCCCTAATAATGAAATTATCACTCAAAATCAAACCCAGATTACCTAAAACCCTTTAAATCAAGAAGCTTTAACTTGTTCTACCATAAGAGTCANCAACATTTTCAGACAAAACGAACAAAAACAAAGAGATAATGAAAGAAGAAGCAGAAGAAGTTCAAGTAATTAACCTGAGATTTCTCAATTCAAAGCCTTTTGCATTTGTTTGTTGCCGCTAATTTGCGCCAGATAAAAAACAGAGAAAGGATAATGAAACAATGGAGATTTAAACACCTAAAAAGAGAGAGACTTTTTTGTTTGTGGGTTTACACGTATGATACGACCAAAGAAGAAAGCGAGCGAGGAAGAGAGTAATTAGAGGAAGAAAGTGGAGAAAAAGGTTTGTGTTTTGGTATTAAAAACCTCAATTGTCACTTTTGCCCCACCATTCCCGGAGCAACGCTCGGTCCATTAGTATCTTCTTTATTTTCTTTCACTCAATTTACTAGACTTTACTAATAAAAGTAATTTCAACTATATATCTCTAAATTCTAAGGCTTTTTCCGCAATTTTTTTCCCCAACATTTGGCTACAATAAATCGGTGTAATAGCTAATTTGTACACTATCGTAGGTTCGAGAGTTCGATACATAGTGGGATGGTGTCACCTACTTTACGTGCAATCAATGGCGGTCTCAGGAAAATATTTTACCTAATTCATATATATTAAGATAATATGAATAAATAATATAATATATGTGTATATAATAATATTTTTAAACTATTTTATTATAATTGTAAGAATTTAAAAATATTTACATAAAATTTTGAAATTACTATAATTATATACAAAATAGGTAAAAACATATATTTTATCTATAATCCAAATATTTGTTAGAAATAAATATATAAAAAATTAAATAGAATTAGATTTTAATGAAAGATTAATTATTATTGATGGTTATACATATACATTTGAATCATGTTAGTTTTTTTAAGAAATTAATGCAAAATACAAAAAAAAAAAAAATTCATTGATAAAAAAGAATCAAAATAGAAATACATATACAAATGATGATTTATAATATAAATACTTAATAAAATATAATATGCTTATGATAGATTTGAAAAATTAGGTGATTCAATTTGAACCACCTTAACTAAACATAGGATCGTCATTGTGTGCAATGGCGGACCTAGATAAGGCTATACAAGGTCAATTGACCTATCCATATTATTGATGTAGTTTGTTGATATAATGAATTTAAATAGTTGGGATTGGTTTAGTGTTTTATGTTTCAGTCCAAAAATGTTTTATTTTTAAAGTTCAAGGTTTAAGTGTAGGTTCTAAGATATATATATATATATATATATATATATATAGTTTTTGGTTTTAATGAATTTACAATTAGTTGAAAAACTTTTAATGGGTTCTTTAAGAAAAATAATTAGAGAAAAAACTTTTAGTTCAAAAGCTTAGAAATGGTTTTTTCATAATTGCCATTTTATAATGTTATAAATGAAACTATATATACAAAGTTGTATTAGATTAAAAAAAAATTTTAAAACGTTGAATATTATTTTCATGATAATTTTAGTTAAATAATTTTTATTTTTATTTTTGAACTATGTAAAATAAATTTCTAGGTCTGTCACTGCTTATGTGGATTTATAAATGTCACTAAACAAAAACTACTTCCATTTCTTTCGCAATCTAAATTCATATATTTGACCTTTATAAATTAACATTCATTTTCTTAATTTTTTATAAAATAATAGCTTGTTTTTGTTTTAAATTTAACTTTTGATGAAATTTATATTTATATAAACTGATATATTATAAATTAATATATTTTCATAATATGTTTTTGGTATTATTAACTTAACTTATAAAAAAGTATTATAATGTTATAGTTCTTAATTTTAATATTACGAATAAGTGAAAGAGTAAATAGTTTAGTAATTGTCATTTTTATTTTTTCACCCCTATTTAAATTCAAACTTGGCCATTGGTTATATAAGTAGAAGACCTACTCAACTAGCCTACTACCGGTTATCTTCTTGCCGGAGAGGTATTTCTCGGCCAGCTGCCCTTTCCAACTCCATCGGGTCCGCCTTTCCTGGTCTCCGTCTGGTTCCGGATCTTCATCTTCTCTCGGTGCTTGGTTTCCTGGTTCGTCTTGGAGTCTTGCTAGTGAGGTTTCAAGGTCAAGGGTTCTTTCCCTAGCAGCTGTAACTTTCAGGAGTGTTCCTCCGTTTTTTCTGGTTGCAAGGTGCATGTTGCACTCAAAGCCTCTTTTAATTTCAGCTACCGTGACCATCCTCTCTATCTGATTTTCTGTGACTCGCAAAGTCTTCTAGGTCGTCTCTCGTCTTCTTCGATCGTGCCTCTGTGGGTTTGCCTTCTCTTTTCAACCTCTGCTTTGTTTTGTCGTTTTATGTGTTGTTGTTTTGGTTCTGTTTGTATGTTTTTACCCAGATGGAAAAAAAAAGTAGAAGACCTACTAGATAAATTGGTTGTGGTCAGACTAAATGTTAAATACCTATAGGTCGTGAATGAAAGCGTTAGGTGGCTCTTAAAAGTAAATAAATTATTTTCTTCTATGTTATATCCTGATACAAAAATTTAAAAGTTATTTTATACAAAATCTAAAACATATGTTGTTTACAAAAAAAAAGACTCCTATACAATAGCTGTTTCAATTGAAGTTTTCTTGGGTACTATTTATGCTTTTGCCATCAGTGGAGTATTAGGCTTTGTAAGTTCGTATTGTTTTCAGGTAAACTAATATTTTTTCATCAGAGATATCTTCATTACTTTTTTATAACAAAACAATCCATGTCACATATAGTTACGCTTTTGAATGTGAACTTGTCGGTCAACTTTAGGAAATTTATTTTGAATGTAAAACTACAAATATAGTATTCTTCATAGATGATGATGACAAATGACGATATATATAGAATTAGGGTCGTGCGTTGATGTATTGATGCTTCAATATACTACTAAAATAAGTTTATGTAGTGTAATTGAATACTTAAGGTAAGCACGTCTTAATAAACTTGATTATATTTTAAGTTTCTTTCATTCGTGTTTTACGTACTGCTCTCCCACTCATTAGTCATTCCCATCAATCATTAAGTTTGGTCGAACTATTTGTTTTAAGGAATCAAGCCCACCAAATTGTTATAAAATCATCATTGGTGATTGTTTTTAATATGATCATTCGAGTACATTCCAATAATCTATAGCAAATTCAGATCAATAATCTATATGTTTCAGATGATTGAAAAAAATTTGGTTTGCTCCACGTCTAATTGGCTAGCCTTGCATTACGTGTAAATGGTTTTTTACTTCATGTCGAATTGACCCGCAAAATCTACATATGGCAAACAAAATATTGCCAATATAACTAACTTTTATACCTCACTAACACAGAGGCCATGTTCGTTTGCCAGTCGCTAGCGGCAGCTGTTATTAGTCGCTGGTTATGTTCGTTTGCCAGTCGCTAGCAGCAGCGATTAGCAGTCACTGAATCTATTTTGAAACGCTAGAAAATTTGGCGGCTAAAATTTTTAATCGTTGCGATTAGTCACTAGACCAGCGACTGACAAACGAACACAATTTTAATCGCTGCCGCTAGCGACTGGCAAACGAACAGGGCCAAAATCATAGCTTATAATATAACATAGTTAGTATTATAATGACGTTATTGGCTTATATTGGGTAAAAAGTTTTAAACTATCATTATTCATATAAATTATTAAAAAAACCTAGAAAAAATATATGTTGCCTTAATAATCTTCCTCTCATATCTCTTAAGGAATCCATTTTTCATCTGCCATTCACAAAAATTACATAAATACATATAGATTTTCGATAACCAGAATAAGAGATTCCACAAAGAGCCCTTTTCTTCCTCTGATTGGTCATGTCAGGTATAAACTAGTCTGATCCGGTCCAACTCGGTTTGGTTCGGATCAAACCAGTAATATGTTGTGATCTATTTGATGTAGGGAGGGTCCATAAAAACCCATTGGAAGACTTGCTCATACTGAACGGCAGCGTTTTGCCAAGAATAGTTTCTACTCATTCCTCTTCTCATTAATCCTTTCCATGACTCTTTATACTCTCTATACGTTGCTGCAGCTAACCTCAAAGCCTAAGATATGTCACACAAAAAAAATATCATTTAGTACATCTTCTACTTCTAGACCCGGGACTAGAACATGTCCAAATGTTATGGACGCCATTTTCACACATAAACCGCGAAATTAGACAAACTTACCGATACCATGCTATCTTTCGACAAGGGAGAGAAAACCCATCTGAAACATTAAATCCACAAATCATATAATCACAGAAATCATTTGAGTTTGATTTTTCAAGAACTTGTTTTTAGACTAAAGTAATATATTTACCCTGTACCAGCACCAGCTCCTCCTTCTGCATAAGGATTGAAATTTTCGACCGTATCCTGAAAACATTAATAATCCGTTAATAAAAATTACAGATCAATCTCTGATTTTGGTTCTTGAAGAATTAAAGAAACTCACTCTAAGTCCTCCAGTGCCATGAACAACTGGAATGGTTCCATATCTCATTGCGTATAACTGATTTAAACCGCAAGGCTCGAATCTTGAGGGCATTAGAAGAATGTCACAGCTGTTTATATATTTCAACCAAAAATTTAAAATTCCAATGAGACGTTTGTCGGATATATTAAGGATTATTGCAACAGCTTCTTCACATTAATCATGCGAGAATCGGAATTTGTTTTATTACCCGGCCGTGATGCGATGGGAGACTGGAACATTGAACCCAACCCAACCGCGGAATTTGTCTTTGTATGTTTCCTCCATACTTCTCATCCAGCTTTCATATTTTGGATCACCTGAACCAAGCATGACCTACAACAAACCAAACTACATTAAAAGTCTCTGCCTCGGGGTTTAAGAGATGTGCGAAAACAGCTGCTAATAACATGACATGACATATAGCAGTCACTTACGAATTGAATGTCATCGATCATGAGATCAGGACCAGCGAGTTCCATAATATCAATGCCCTTCTGGTAATCAAGTCTTCCTATAAACCCAATCTGTAATAAAAAAAAAGTATTAAGACATACCAATCTACATGAGCTGTTTATAAGAAAAAACTGAAGAAGTTTGGGTTTTAAAAGTCGCACCATCGGACACTCCGGTCTAATGGGGAGACCCAACTCCTTTTGTAACGCCATCTTGCACTTGACCTTATTAGAGATATCATCAGCAGAGTAATGGAAAGGAATGTGTTCATCTTTTGATGGATCCCACTCGTCAATATTTATTCCGTTTGTAATCCCTGATAATAATCATCGAAGAAATATCAGCTCGGAGAAATGTTTAAGTGGTTTAATAAGACGGGTTTTCGATGAACAATACCGTTAATAACACTCTTTCGACTAGATAGCAAATCTTGAAGACCATATCCACCTTCACGAGTAGTTATCTCCCACGCATAGCCCTGAAAATGCGACGAAACATCCCAAATCAGAATACTAATTTACATAATTTTGGAATCATTATGTTTTCAAAAAGATTCATCACCTGGCTCACAGTAATGATACGGTCAGAAGTCACAATAGCACCTTTGAGAACATTAACGGCTTCACCGGTATCAAGAGCATGAGTTCTAGCCCATGTTGGAAATACCCACCCGACCGCTCCATACCATTCTGAAGGTAATCCCAAGTTGCTATAAGTAGCTGCTGGCTCCACTCCCTTTTAGTAAAAATAACAGTACAACAACACATAATTAACTAACTACGATAAGCTAACAAATACGACTATACATAAAAACCTCAAGAAGACATATTATACGTTTGGAGACTCAGGGCCGGTCCTGACACCAAACCGAGCAAGCACAAGCTTTCGGCCCAATTTATATTTTCAAAAATTTGCTTTAAGAACCAAAACCACGTTTTTCATTTTATATGGCGGCCTTTAAAATCTCAGGATCGGCTAATGATTTGTGGTTACTACCTGATGAGCGAGGTTATGTATAATAAGAATGCTTCTTGCATCCTTATAAACTCCATATGGGCGATACTTTGCAGCTAACAGTCTATAGAGAAAGGACAAAAATCAAAATCGACAAATCAAAACACGGTTCTACGCTAATGATGTTTTAAATATAATCCTAAAGAACAAGATTACATTGGAACAAGTCCGGCATGCCAGTCATTGACAAGGAAGAGAGATTTCTCTCCATAAGTGAAACCTCCAAGAGGTAGTACAAGAGGAGCTTCACAAGCCGCATGACAAAGTAATGTGAACCGAAACTGTAATCACATAATAAAGCTACAATAAGAAACCAAATCCTTTCTTTCAACAATGCCGATGCTAATTCGATCAACAACGAGTACCTGATTATCACCAAAAGCTCCTTTACTATCTCCATAAGGATTACCCGGTCTATGATACGATTGATGATCAACAAAAACCTGAAGATAAACAGATTGTTAAGCAATGGCGGTTGTCGAAACTCTTTATGGTTAACAACCTTACCCAATCAACACCATCTCTATATTCATGATAAAATGTAACTTCTTGAGAGCCTCCAAAGCAATGCACGGTGCTGCGAACCCCCAAATCTTTAGCCCGGGCATAGTTATTATCCGCAGAGGTTCCATTTTGGTAACGAGGAGATACGACCATTACACGGTGTCCACGTCCAGCTAAAGCTATAGGTAAAGAGCCACAAACATCTCCTAATCCTCCTGTTTTCGAATAAGGAGCTGCCTCTGATGTAACAAACACAAGATTGTTGATTACTTCAGCTTTATTAATCGAAATTCCGATATCAGCAACACTTTCTTCAATAGCTCTGTTTCCAGGTACACCAAAATCAGACATCTCTGTTTCTTCATTAGAAACTTTCTTCTCTTGATCACCTGTAAAAGAAAAAAATTGAGTTCAATTTAAAGTGTTTTTGATTCTTAAATCAACACAAAATCCCTAAATCAGAGTAACTAAATGTACCAGGAGGAGTGAGCTGAAACCCTAAAACAGAGCTAGATCCATCTCTCTCTGTATTTGTAATGAATCTTTTATTATCATCAACATCAGATTCACCAGATCCACTGATTCTTTCGCCGGAGATGGAAGAACGACACCGTTGGATTCTAAAACTCCGGTGGAAACGAGGAAACACGAGAGAACTAATCGGACGGTTAAACCGAGTCCGGTTAAATCCGATAACCGGCTCGAACGTAATCGAGCCAGTGATCTGAAGCGAAGCCATTACCGATTAAAGAAAGGTTTTTCTTTTCTACAAATTAAAAACGAAGAAATTGAAAATGTAGATTTATTTGCCGATTTCGGATTGTTCCTGGAGAAGATTGAAACCACCTATGGCCTATCTATTACGGAAAGAATCCTTCGAACTTCGCCGACATGCTTCCAAAAACACTTTATAAAGTAAACTACAGAGAAAACACTAACCCTTTATTCTTTACCCTCAAATTTTAGATCTTTTTCGGACAAAAACTTCTTAAACTGATACAAACCCAAATATTATCTTTATTCCTTAAAACATTAACCAATAATATAAATAAATAAAAACGAACCACTGAATCCTTAAGTCTCTGGAAAGAAGATTATTTGCAGAGAATTTTCCTAAAATTAGTTTATATTTCGGATCTAGGCAAAATTTTCTTTATTAAGTTTTACTCAAAGATTTTGATATTTTTATTTATTTTGATCAATCAGAAAAGCGCGAAAATTAAGGATGAGTAAAAAGATCACAGTCTTCGTTTAATCACTCTCTACATGTGAAACTGAAACCTCATGTTTCGCCACGTGGAAACTAGTGGGGTCCAGTTTTAGTAAGTGATAGAGACTGTTCCGACTTTATAAGATTGATAAGTGGAATGGGCTGAAGTATTTAATTTAACTTTTGAAATGGGCTTTTGTGTAAAATATTAAATATAGTCCTTATGTAAAACAATTTTAATGGACTGCTAACAATTTTTTTTTGATCGTATAGTCTAGTGTTTAAGTAATTATTTCCTAACTGAGAACGGCAGGATTCGAACCTTGATTGATGCAATAGATGCATGGATGACTACCATTGGACCAATTGCTCAATTACGCTATCAAGTTTTTCTTTAGTCATATTTTTTTTATTGTGGTTTATAATTAGTTAATTACCAACTAAACACCATTAAACCACCCTTTCATTATGAGTTGTTAGTGAGTTGACCCTGTTATAATGTAAAAAAAATAAAAATAAAATAGAAATAACATTTATAAAAGTTTATTGTAATAATGTCTATCTATGAAAGATACTTTTATAAGTAATTTAAACTTTTTAATGTGTGAGATTTATTTTGTGCCATTCATGTAACAAAATTATATTAATGGGGTGAGTTCCAATGAATTTTATGGAACAAGAGTGTGTAAGCTCTCATAAATTCAATATTCATTGTATGCTTTTAGTTTAACCAATTTTAGAAGACCATAGTTTAGATTTTTTAATTTTAGGCGGTTAAACTTTTTAGTGTCAAAATATTGTCCTCGACTCTTAATTATTGTCCTTATGCTAAAATCACACTTTATGGATTTTGAAAACAAGTCTCTTAAGTGATAAACAAAAGTAATTAGACTGCGAGAAACATTATAAATATATTTTGATAGAGTTTTAAAATATGATTAGGATGTTGACATTAAAATTTTTGACAAAGAGTAAAAAACTTTAAAGTTTACACCAATCACCCCTTAATTCTTTACCACATAATATATTTTTCATGGAAAAATATGTAAGCTTAAGTGATTTGATTTACATCCCATGTAAACTTAAGTGATTTGCATTTCTCTGAGAATTTTAATTAATTCAACTTAAAACCAATTGACAATCAATAGATTAGTCCAATTCAAAATCAATTGGCAATGAATAAATTATATTAAAAAAAAATCATTTGTTTAATTCAAACTATTGTGACAAACTTCTTGAATTTGCATAGCTCGAAAACAAATATCACAAGAAGAATTAGTCTTTGAAAACACCATAAACTAAATTCAATTTAGACAAATGTCACGAACATTTAGGCGTGACAAAAAATAAATTGACTCATATCTCTTATATATTAGTGTATATGTGAGATATTTTTCTTAATACAAGTCAATACTCTTATAACACGAATGAAACCAACATATATTAACCCATAATATTAGATAGAGAAAATGAGCTCAACCAAAATTAAAGTTACTTTTTATAGATAACTAAAATTTATTTAACGCCCCGTGCTTACCTCGTGGGAATTATTAATATATATATACTCTTATATGCTAAAGATGATTCGAGAGGATTACAAAACAAGAACAAATGTATCTAATTAAACTCTAAATAGAAAAAGTCCTAATATATCATCTCCTCTAAATCTCAAAATATTTGCCATCCTTGGCATCAGTTTTATTACATTGGAGTCAATATGGAAAATTTGGACCGACCAAAAAATGGAGGCTTGTTTGGAGAGGGTGAAATTGTAGATGCAGATTTAGTGTTGGAACTTCTTGAAACATATATATACGGCAAGGGTAATGTTCCCGCCGAAAAAACTCGATCTTTTGCGGCGGAATTGGCGATACCGCCACCGGAAAACACCGTCGAGATGGAGGTTGAAAAGGAGGACGATGATGGATCTCAAGGTATATAGTCAACTTTGTTGTTTTTGTTTTTACATTTCGATACCTTTAATTATCATCAATTCCAATTGCGTCTACTAAGTTTAAGATTGTTTAAAATTAACCCCGATTGTTTTGAACCGGACACGATTATGCATTAACGATTACCAATCTCTCGTTTGCTTTTTGGTATTGGTATTGTAGATAACAAATCTGTTCATGAAATCACATCATCGGCATCATCAGATTCAGGTCCGATCACAATCGAAGCTGGTATTAGCGAAACCGGCTCAAACAATGATTCCGGTTCAATCAATGAACCGGGTTTAAACGAAGAAACAAATAACACTTTGTTAGAGTTGAACTCCAGAGACATACCAAATGTAGAAAACGAAAAGCAACCTAGTGCAGAAGATGATGTGATCGAAGAAGAACAACCAAACGATGAAGAAGAAGAAGAGAACAGCGAGAGAACATCATCAGAATCAGAATCGGAAGAAAAGTCAACCCTAGAGGCTTTTCTTGCGATACAAGAAAGATACGAGATTTATTGTCCAAGCTGTAGCTCGTGTATCACAAGAAGAGTGATTCTCAAAGAAAGGAATCGTTGGGAGGATGTTGATTCTTCTGTAGATGAATCATCCGACGGCTTCGTAAAATTCGAATTACCATCACCGGTTAAGGTTCTTGTCCCTGAGACTCCTGATGATCAAGAAGATAAAAGGAAAGGTGTTATCTTCACTTGCTTGAAATGTCTTCAAGACTATGCCCGGTTAGGTGAATCAAACTGTTTTAAACCGATTTTATCTCAAATTTCTTTGGTATTTCTTGGTTTTTGAATTTGAATCCGGTTTATGAATTCTAAATTTTCAGGAGCAAGGTTCTTCTTAGAGCTTGATTATGTCAAGGGAAAACCGGTTGAGGAGTCAGGTATGGTGTCGTTAAACTAAAAAATTAAAAATGATCCTCTAATTTATATATTTTGCATAAACCTGACTTGTAAATAGTTTGTATGCAAACATAAGTAGAGTTTTTTTTTTTTTTGATAAAACATAAGTAGAGTTTTTTTTTTTTATAAAACCTAAGTAGAGTTTTGCTATACAATTATAGACTTATGCTTTGATTTGATGTACTTGGTAATACAAAAATTTATACAGTTTCTTATAAAATTATAAAATTTTTATGCTTTTCACTCATCAAATTACTTTTAAAAATAAATCTCTTACATATATCAAATTAAATAGTTTTGTATCATAAAAATTTTTATTATTAAAATGACACGCCATTTTTAGTTAGTTTGGTATGAGTTGCATTCAACTTTGAGTTTTAAGAAAACACAAAAGAAGAAAAACTTGTAGAAGCATCACTTTACCTATAATTTTATAGAGGAAATTGATTGGCAGGGTAATTTTAAATTTTTTAATTTGATGAGAGAGTAGAATGCAATTGTCTCAATGTGAAAGGTGAATAATTTTGTATAAATACTAAAATGTAAATAGCGAATACTAAAAATAAACATTAAGTATTAAAAAAATGAATGTTAAATAATTTTACGTGAATGATAAATATCGATACATGATTAATCAAATACTCGTTATAACAAAAAGTCAAAAACTACATAATATATTTGAAATTAATAAACATAAAACTAATTTATTTCTAGTTACATAACTACATTATCAATTTTATATGCAGTTGAAGTACATATAGAGGCAAATAAGAGTAGTAACACCACAGAATCACTTCCACAAAATAAACCGGATCAAGAAAAAATTGCCGTAGAGATAATGAAGAGCACAGTGTATGGTGGTCTCACCGAGACAATTACCAGCCTCTTCCTTGTATCTTCTGCCTCCGCCTCTGGTTCTTCCACCGGTAATTCACAAGTCTTTTTAAATTATTTAGTAATCAAATACAATAATGTTAGTTTATAGCTAATCATCTAATTGGTCATCATTATAACTAATAGGAAAATTTCATAAAATATCACAAAAATGAGTTTATGCTAAAAAAATACCTTAAACTCTAATTGTTTTACAAAAATATTATTAAAATGTTTCTTAAAAAATTACAAACATAAAATTTGTATGTTAAAGATTTATAATTTAAAGTATTGGATTTAGTTTCAAAAACTAGAGTGTATGGTTTAATTTTGAGGGATTAATATTTAGATTTGGAAGTTTATGGTTTAAATTTAAAATTTTAAAGCTATTTAAATTTATGTTATTTTGAAAAAGATTTTCTTTTATAATATATTTAGAATGATATTCTTAGAACAATTAGGAATATGTTATATTTTTGGACTATAAACTAGAAAATGTGATATTTTTGAGAATTTTCCCTCGCATATAACTATATATAATATATTTAGAATGATATTCTTAGAACAATTAGGAATATGTTATATTTTTGGACTATAAACTAGAAAATGTGATATTATTGAGAATTTTCCCTCGCATATAACTATATATATTATAATTTCAAACTGTTTCAGAGAATATCTTGGCTCTTGCAGTTGCAAATTTGGCCGGTGGCCTCACCATCCTCGCTCAAAACGTAATTAATGACTTTGAACCCCTTACAAACATTTTCTTATGCGGTTTCTTGAGTTAACCGGTTCTTGTTTTATTCTTGTAGTTTCAAGATCTAAGAAACAATTCAGACCAAGAGAAAGACCGGTACGAGGAACTGTTAGGTAGACGTGCTAATTTTCGGATGCATATTTTAGTAGTGGTCTTGTCTTACATTCTCTTCGGCCTAATTCCTCCATTGGTTTACGCATTATCCTTTTACCAAACCGGAACCAAGAACTACAAACTGGTCATGGCTTTCTTGGTTTCTTTGGTTTGCGTAATTATGTTCGGTTTGATCAAGGTTTATGTCCGAAAACCGGTCAATATACGCGAATCGACTAAACCTTACCTTAAATCTGCGGCTTACTATACATCCATTGTTGTTGCTTCTTCCGGAATTGCATACATTGTTGGAGATATAATGGGAAAGTATATTGGGAAGCTCGGTTGGTTTAGTTTAAACCAGGTCGGTTTGATTTCCCCATTTGATGAAATTAAACAAGAGGACCGGTTTACTTCTTCTTTTTGAGTAGTGGAAGGAGAAACTATGAACCGGTCAAGACAACATTGTATTTTGTTTTTTTTTATTCGTTCTCTTTTCTTTTGTGCCTCTGGTATATTCAACGCTGAGTTTGTAAAGAGAGTGAATTTTTTTTTTAAAGAGTGTGAAGTTAAAGCCAATGATATTTTTTTTTTTTTTTTTTTTGTAAAAGATTTTCTTAAAATTAAAAAAAAAAAGATCACAGGACACTTAGGCCCAGAGCTGTTTGTTTTTTCCCCACATTATAAGAACCCAACTAAACCATCATAAACTTTGAAATTAAATTGAAGCCCAATAGCCCAAAACATTAAAGAAAAAATCGGCCCTTGCAATCCCAAATAGTTGATAGAAAAAATCCCATTTTCCTTTCTCATCGCAGAGCAGTGTCTTTAGGTCTTCCTTGCCAAAATCAGTTTACGATCTTGTCTTCCTCCTTGCATGCAATATTTTTCAACTGATCCCAGGTAAGGTAAATCTCTGTAGCAAGAGCTTCATTTCGGTATACCTCCCTTAAACCAGACTTGTTGCTTCCTGATTCTGATAGTGTTATAGATTGAGCCTCCTTTTCCTCATCTCCTAGCCACCATTTATAAAAAGCCAATGATATCGTTGGAATCAAAGTTTTTCTGATACTCATTTCGTATTTTTGAAAATTAGTTTTTTTTTTAATTATTTAATTGAAAATTAGTTATTATTTTTGATACAGTATATGTAGAAAGAAACTTTAAACAACACTCAAAATGGAACATATTGTGTATATATATTATTTTATCTAAACCATAACTTCAATTAAAAAAAGTTTCGGTATTCAAAAAATGAGACAAAACATGTTAAAAATAGAAAAGATAATATCAAATATATCAATAATGGAAAAGTACCTTCCAAAATAAATAAATTATTAGTCATTTACGGTAGAAAAAAACTTTCACAAATTTTCAGAAATTTGTCAAGTCTATCATATAATTCTATTTGTAGTTCTCCTAAAAACTTCCAAAATCTATCGTAAATTTTCATATGTATGTTGTAAATTTTTATAAGTCTTTCAAATTTACCGCATAATTTCAAAAATATGTTAAAAAGTCTGTGAAGTCCCTAGACTTTGCTGATTAACACTTATATAAATATTACTAACTTTTATAAATAGAGTTAAAACCAAATATTGATTTTTTAAGTTGTAATAGCAAGTTAGTTTTTTCAATACTAATGTTTTAGATTATTCTACATAATATCTCTAAAAAGATACTTTGGAAAAAACCAATAAAAAAAGTTGACGTGTCTTGGGAAATCAAACCTCAATAAAGAAAGCAAATAAAATCTCTTTTAATTTTTTTTTGTAAAATACTTAAGAAAATTTTGACTTCCGGAAGCTTGTGGTATAAGCTCCTCGTCATCTTCTTAATTCCAATTTTAACAAACTTATAAAATAATAAAAATTATATAAAATAGTAAAAAATTATTCAAAAAGTAAAAAAAAATTATAGCAATATCGAAAATTATGAAAAATTCTTCAAGAAATAATAAAAAATTAAAAATTGTGGAAAATTAATAACAAACTATGAAAAATTAAAAAATACAAAAATTGGCCTTGAATATTAAGCTTTATATAAAGTAATAAATAAATATGTAAAGGATGTAAATGTCAATATCTATTCATAGACATAGACACTTGTATATATATCCTTTATACTTTTTATAATTTGTGATCATTTTATATTTTTTTATTTTTTATAATTTCTAATTTTTTTATACTTTTGTATATTTTTAATTTTTATAATTTTATAGTATCTATATGTTTTTATAATTTTTACAATTTTTATAATGTTTTATAATTTTTTACAACTTTTATAATTTTTTACAATATTCTTACACTTTTAAATAATTTTTTAACCTTTTTAAAATTTTGTTGAATTTTGGTAATTTTTTATAGTTTATGTATTATTTTATTGATTTTTTTGTTAATCTATTTTTAAATCCGTTAGTCTTCTGTTAGAAATTTAACAGCACTGAAGTTTCAAGGTTTTTTATGTTGATTTTCTAATTTTGAGGGCCAATTTGCTATTTATTGAGCACCAAAGTTAAAACTGTTAGTAAGTGCAATTCTGAAGGTTAAAAATGAGATTTTCCCGTTGTATATTTGGCTAATTTATTTTTGTTTTTTCAATGATTAGATGGATGTCTTTGAATATCAAGCACGAGATTACCCTCGAAGACTTCACGCTGAAGGAGCTTCTAATCTGGAAAGGAAAGCGATTAATTACAATTTCAATATGGGAGATGTCCATGTTGTTAGAGAAGCACTAGGTAATGATGTGTGGGAAGACCTGAAGCAGTTTCCTGTTGGAATCTTTGCTAAGTTATTTGAGAGCAATATCGTGTGGTCTAATAAGACGGAGAAGATTGTACATTATCTACTTTGTAGACAGCTTCGCGTATATAAGAAAGAGATTTGGAGTATCGTTTATGATCAACCTATCAGGTTTGGATTAAACGAATTTGGTGAGATAACTGGGTTAAACACAAACCCACTGCCAAGAGAAAGTTTTGAACCTGAGCAATACGAAGTTTTTTGGGATGAATTGAATGTGCCGCATGGGATGGGACCAAAGTTAGAGGAATTGAAGTCCGCATTAGGGGTTTGTCAGTCATGGAGTTATGAAAAGCGTAAATGGTTGGGGCTATTACTTCTACAAGCCATGGGCTTGTATGCCATGCCTAATCATTCTAGGATACCCTTTGAAAGTGCAAAAAAAGTATTCGACG
>OVAV01000150.1:0-23544 GCA_900406375.1 Iberis amara | reverse complement strand
TAAGAATGCGCATGTGTACCCCTCCTCCAAGTGAATCGACTTCCCTTGAAACCGAAATCAATGAGCTGTAACTCGTTGATCCAGTTACCAAAGGCTAGAGAGTCCATAGATAGCCTTCCATTCCCTCATGTTCTCTCGTCCACCCTAACAATTGTGTTAAAATCGCCTCCGACGATAACCGGCTCAGGAATAGATTCTATAACCTCCTTCAAATCTGCCCAGAGCCCACTTCTACGACTCACCGAAGGAGTTGCGTAAACCACAATAAGATGCACCCGATCACCCTCATTGTTGATTGTTGCATGAATAAATTGATTCGATGATCGAATAATGGAGACTTCACCAATTCTCGACCGCCATAACAGCCATAAACCACCACTTTGACCCTCCGCATCAACTCTAAAAGAATTCTAAAACCCAAGCCCATGACATATGCGTCGAGCTCTATCCCCTCCTGCATGAGTTTCAAAAACCGCCAATATATCTGTCTTATACTTCTTCAAGATGTAACGAATCGAACGTCGAAAATTGGGTTTATTAGCACCCCGACAATTCCATAAAATACAATTCATGTATAATATATAGAATTGCACACGAACCACCAGAGCAACCCGCTAGACTGACATTGAATCCTCAACCGTGCGGACTAGTTGAAACGTCATCTTTCTTCTTCTAATTCACTAGATAGTGTCGTAATTGTGCTATCCTCGTCTTTGGGCTTCGCCAAAAGCAGAACCAGTCAAGAGATCACCAAAACTAGTGAAGAATCACACATGCAAAGGAGAAACGGGCTCTAAAACCGCAAAGAGGTAATCGGACCAACCACAATGTTACATATACTTGGGAATGTAGGATCAAAATGAAAACTAAAGCACACTAACCGAAGAGATTAATCTATAACATATGAATGAAAACTAGGCAAAGCTGTTGAGATTTTTTTTTTTTTTGTCGGAAGTTGTTGAGAATTAGGAATGTTATCTATAACATATAATGGTGAAGGAGTATGGGAGATCTCGGGAAAATGTGCACATGCAAAGAAGGAAGAGATCGGAAGTTATGAAAAGTAGAGGATGGAGGTGAAATCACAACGATCTAATTAACATGCAAGATGGATTGAGTATAATAAAAGAAGCTGGTAGTAGGAGAGATCGCACTCTGGCGAAAGTGAAATCGCACGCCGGCGAAAGGTAAGTCGCACTACGATTTTTTTGTCCTGAACAACCAATGGAGCAGACGAGATATCAAAAAGTTAAAGTTAAAACAAGTACCAGAAAACGGCTTTTAGTCTTTTACCTTTGGAAATTTCTTCCTCCCAACGAAAACAGTTTTTAGTCTATTACCTTTGGAAATTTCTTCCTCACAAACGACAACACTTAAACCAACGTGACGACAACACTTAAACCAACATGACCAACTCATCGTTGGTTAAAAATTGTATTCGTTTGATGATTTATTGTAATTAGTTGTGTTATTCTTTATCGGTATATTAATAATGGTTATTAGATAAATTTAATTTTGTTTTCTCAATGTTTTTTTTTGTTTTTTGTTGCTATGGTCCTTTTTTGTAATTTGGATTACGGGTTAAGAAGTAATCTTTGTCTTAATGTGTATATCTTATTCAGTTTATAATAATTTCAGAGGGACAACAAACTTGATTCCCTTGATTGCTGATATATTTCTCGATGTCACTGTAGTAGATAAATGCAGATATGATTTTTCGAGGATGCTGTAATTGATTTGGTGTGGGGATTGTTTAGATTATAATTTATAAATCATATAATATATTGTTTATGTAATATTTAATTCTTCATCACAAGTTTAATGTGAGACTTCTTAACAGTTTCTTTTGAAATGATGGTCCTTCCAATTTCTTTTTGCTATTTCCAACTTATTTTGAATGGAATCACATGCTTTAATAATTACAATAAACTCTTTATAGGTTATCCTACTTAACAAATAGCAAGTGAACTATTAGTTGTTATATTACAGACAAGAAATTAAATCTAGTCACTCGTAATTTTTCTTTAAATAGAATTTAGTTTACTGGACAAACGTATTAATCAACTTTGGATTTGTGTTTATATTAAATTTCATTTATGCTTCTAATTCAAAACTAACTAACAATAAATAAATAAGTTCATGTCTTTCATACATTGCTTAAGTTTCCATCATATTTATACGGTATGATTAATTCTTAGATGAAACTAAAATTTAAAAGAATTAAAAATACTAAAAACCAGCTTTAATGGAGCATCAATATAAATAATCTTTTGAGTATGCTGCCTAAATTTAGGTTTTTTTATATAATGGTATGACACATACATTTTAGTAAAATTATAATTCAAAACTAATTTCTATANATATATATATATATATATTACTCCCTTTTAAAAATAAAAAATTTCAGTATTAATTTTTTAATATTGTTGTTAAATGTAGATTAAAAACACAAATTAACACTCAAATTTTGAGAGAAAACCGAACATAAAATCTATAGAAAATAAAAATAACTCGGGAAATTACAAAATACCATTTTATATATATCAATTATTTTTTTTATTTTTAAAAAACATTGCCTTAAAAATGTTACTGTTTATACTTTATACATAGTGACAAATGAAACATGATATAATTTCTTTTTTTACGACAAATTTATTTATTCATAAAAAAACATTGTTTACAAGCATGTATAAATATGATAGGCACACATTATTTATCAAAAATTCCAAGATACTAAATAAAGACAATTTAGCTAAATAATCTGCACACACATTGTGTCTTTTTAGTCGAAATTGCACTTAACATCAGAAATCTGACAACGTAGTGTTCTAGTCGTACGTACTGCTTATTTGCTTGGAGAAGCTGGATGATATTGTAATTCTCCCCTTCAAAGATGACTCTTGAAAAAAAAAAGTTCATAAGCACATTGGATTACCTAGAGGAGTGCCGTTAATTCCGCTTCTTCAGTAGTATGACGACCCTCATAGCATCGGTGACCGCAGTGAAGGAATCGTCCATGATCATCTCTTAAAATCCACCCGATACCTGATGTTGTATTACCTTGAAGATGAGAAGCATCAAAATTACATTTAACCCAAGATATAAGAGGGGGAGACCATGTAGATGTTTGTGTAGTAGCTGGAACATTAAGCGGTACTGAGGAGATATCAGGAGACATAATTACTTGTGCCCATTCTTGTGAATCCCAGTTAGCTCTCGCACAAAGATCAGTGACGACAAGTGTGGTTTGGAAATACACTAACATATTCCGTGATTTCCACAGATTCCAAAGAGTCCAAAGAACACTCAAGTTGGACGCCGTTCCTGGATTGGTCTGATTAGCCAGAATGATGATACTCTCTATCTTTGTATTGAAAGGAATTTATGGGTCAAAACTTTTTTGCACATTGAAACCCATAAATCTCCAAACTTGAGAAGCATAGGGACACGATAAAAAAAATGATTGTTGGTTTCATCATGGAGACAACATCGTGGGCATTGTTAATGACTTATAATATGACGACAGAGCAAATTACCAAAAGACGGTAGTATGTTTGAAGTGAGACGCCACATAAAATGTTGCAACTTCGGAGCAATTGGTAGCTTCGAAATATTAGCAGCTAAATTGATATTATTGTGCAATGGTGGTCTTGACTCTAGATCCCCCTCCAGATACCGGGATGCCAATCGATAGCTCGATCTGGCTGTGTAAGATCCATGTGGTTTATAATGCCAAATATAGCGATCTGATATAGGTACCTGTAGAATGTATAACTTCCTAATAATTCCATGATCACATTAATGAATATGTATTGCTAACGCATTTTCATCCCAAGTCTTTGTAGTGATATTGAACAATGTCGTGACCCGTAAACTAAGGCTCGATGGAGATGTGGTGAACGCCGGTCGTAGGGGATCTGTCGGTAGCCACAGTTCATAGCCTAGCTGAATAGCCTCCCCATTTCCTAAGTCTGCCCTTAGTCCCCTCTTTAGCAATTCCTTACCATAACAGATAAATTGCCAACCGTATAAAGAACGAACTCCTGCTCGTGCATTGAGGAAACTCTCATCTTTGAAATAACGAACATGCAATAAACGTGCAAGTAAACATGTCGGTCGATTTAAAATTTTCCATGCTTGACTACCCAACAAGGATTGGTTAAATTGACATAGATTTCGGAAATTCAAACCACCCTGAGATTTGGGATACTGTAGTTTATGCCATGATAGCCAAGACATACGACGTTGATCGGAAGTTTCTCCCCACCAGAACTTAGCCATGATATTGTTCAGCTCTTTCCATAAAGTGATTGGTAACCGAAAACAATTCATTGTATAAACCGACATAGCCAAAGCTACACTTTTGAGAATTACCTCACGACCAGCTGGAGATAGATACCGACATTGCCAGTCGGAGACTCGCTTTTGTACTTTCTCTATGATATAAGAAAATAATCCGGTCTTCTTACGACCATATTGTTCCAGTAATCCTAGATAACGACCTATTCCAACGATCTTATCGATACCAAGGATGCCTTATATGCCAGTGCCTGTATAATCATAAACCTTATCACTGAAGCATATTGTAGATTTTTTGAAATTAATTATCTGGCCTGAAGCGTTAGCATATTGTTGGAAAATATCCTTTAACTTGCGAGCGTTTGCATGGTCAGCCTTGAGGAAGCATAGTGAATCATCGACAAAGAGAAGATGCTTAATATTTTGTGCGCTCAATAAAACTTTAATGCCAGTTATTTCACCAGATGTTGCCACTGTCGTGAGTAGGGAGCTTAATGCGGTAGCACATAATATGAAAAGATATGGTGAAAGAGGATCTCCTTGTCGCAATCCTCTTTGTGGCATAAATATACCATAAGGGCTACCATTAATTAATATTGAAAATGTAACCGTGGTAACACATTGTAGAATCCAGCCTATCCATTTTTCTGAAAATCATTTCCTCTTCAACACCTCACGTAAGAAATGTCATTCCAGTCGATCATAAGCCTTGCTTATATCCGTTTTCACACCCATGAAATTAGTAGATATAACTTGTTTGGTCTGTAAGGAGTGAAAAAGCTCGTGTGCAATGAACACATTATCTGTAATTGATCTCCCTGTAATAAAAGTTGCTTGAGCATCGAATACTAATGTTGGTAAGTGTTTCTTTAATCCGTTGACAAGAATTTTTGAGACTACTTTATAGAGAACGTTGCAGAGACTTATGGGACGGAAATCTTTCATTGTCATCGGTAAATTGAGCTTGGGTATAAGACAAATATTAGTATCATTCTAATGAGCTGGAAGCCGATCTGTAGTGAAGAAAGATTGAATCTCTGATATGATTGTAGGTCCGATAATCTCCCAATGTTGTTGATAAAATTACTCCGTGAAATCGTCTGGCCCCGGAACTTTTGTCGAACCAACAGAGAACAAAGCGTCTTTTATTTCAGAATATAAAGTTTTGTTTTTTTTTCGACTAAAACATGTATTATTAACAATCGTTGATTACAAAAGGTAGCATAAAAGCTGGACATGAATTATAAATGGAATACATATGTGAAGAAGAAACAACCATTTTGGCTAGATGATCAGGACACGAGTTGGCACAACGATTACAATGTTGAAATGTAACTTGATTGAAGCAACGTTTCCATTGATGAATAATATTCATAATGAACTCTAATCGGCGATTTGGTAATCTCTTGTTAATTGACGTAGTAACTAAGAGGTTGTCTCCTTCAAAAACTATATGTCTATATCCCAAAGACCATGAATATTGGATCGCCCAAAGCAATGCGTTAGATTCAGCTTCCTCAATTTCGAAACGACCCTCAAACTTACCTTGACCATAATGGAGAACTTGTCATGTGTTGTTTCGTATAAACCAGCCAAATCCAGAAACTTGATTTCCTTCTCTATACTGACATCATAGTTACATTTAACAACAGATTCATGAGGTGGCTTCCAAGTCATATGTGATAATGCAGAGCTTTGTTCTGGTAATGAATCAGAATTGGTTTGATCCGTGATCGAAGATGAAGCATTAGCGTGGGCTAAGGATACAGTGTTGTCTTCGGTAAATGATTTTCGAGAGAAAAATAGTTGGTTACGACTTACGAGAAGTCCATAATTTCCACAATATGGGGAAAGGTAAGAACCTGACCAATAGTTCATTTGTAAGTTATTTTACACACTTCATTATATTTCTCAAAAATTCCCAAATATCTTTTTATATAACTACAAAACTAGATACGTTTGTGGGCCTATATTTAAAGACGTTAATGGGCCCACGTTGAGAAACATTGACAAGTTTTAGCCCCGTTAGGGATGATGGTCGAAATCGTGATATGAGTACTAAACGCGCGTTTCGGAGTTTTCCGCCGGAGAGTTAACTCGGCCGTTAGTTTTCCCGATCAGTGTACCCAATTTTCTTCCCGCCTTCATTTCTCGGATTTTCATCGCCAAAATTCGCCTCATTTCTGCTATCTGGTCAAGTTAATGTCGAGATTCGCAGATCAAGTAGTGTTACTCCTCCTTCTCGTTTCTGTCTCCTTATCGCTGATCAGGTGAGCAAGAAAAGCTAGGGTTTCTATTGGCTATTTTCCTTTGTTATGATAATCGTAACCCATCAGTCTCTGTAATCCAATTGAAAACTCTCTCGCTCTAAATCTCATTCCGTGCTTCTCGCAGGATGAATCAATTAGCTTTTTATTATCCACATTAATCCGATTAGGGGTTTGTATCATTGCTTGAACTCATCCGATTTTAGGTGTTTAGGGAATGGAGCAAGTGGTAAAGAGAGAACATTGGCAATGATAAAACCAGATGGAGTCTCTGGTAACTACACTGAAGAAATCAAAAGGATCATTGTCGAGTCCGGTTTCAGTATCGTCAATGAGATGCTCACTCAGCTGGACAAGGAGACAGCGTCTGCGTTTTACGAAGAGCATTCATCAAGGAGCTTTTTTCCTGATCTAGTTACATACATGACAAGGTGGGTAAGTTTTGGTGGTAATCCACATGATCTTCTCAGTGTCCCATTACCTTTCTCTGATTTGTTATCTTTTGCTAATGCTTATGAACTATATGAATTATAATAATAAGTGGTCCGGTGTTGGTGATGGTATTGGAGAAGAGAAATGCAGTTTCTGATTGGCGTGGTTTAATCGGCCCAACAGATGCAAGAAAGGCTAAAATTTCTCACCCTCACAGGTTTGATGATATGTTCTCAAAACACTTCCTTTATTCGTCCCCATCGATGTTTTGGACTAGACTTTATAATCTCAATGTGAGGCTAAGATGAGGATAGTCCTAAGCTGTATCATTTGAAATCATTCTTTTGAGTTTTTTGTGAATCATTAAGTTGCTGTTCCATCCGATTTATTATATGCTTTTGTCTCGTTCTTGCAGCATCAGAGCATTGTGCGGTAAAGACTCGCAAGAAAACTGTGTTCATGGCTCGGATTCAACATCATCAGCTGAAAGAGAGATTAAGTTTTTCTTCAAGGATGTAGTGTCAGGTTTAGTTTCTTCACCTCTCTTGCGTCTTTAAACTCGTCTTCGTTTCTCTATTCGGTATTACTAGCTATAATCGTTGACCAACCAAACCCATTGAAAATGCCAGGTGACAATGCATTACAACATGATGAACTATAAAGTAATACCATACAGCTTCTTCAACCCATATGGTATGTTCATTACTATAGTTTTGGATTGTAATCTTTGTAACTGTTGATTGATCTATCTGTAGTGACGTCACACACATTGTTTTGTTTCATAAGTATTGGTAATGATCTGGAATTAATTTTTATTTTATTTTTGCCATTAGCAATTATTATGAAACAATGCTTGGTTTTCTCTACCCATATTTCAGGCCTAGCCCATGCAAGAGGCCTAGTATTTGAATCAATTTTTTTTAATGAGATAAAAAGAGTGTAGAAAGAGAAGCAGTGTTTTGAAAACCGACCCGGACTCGCGGTTGAACCGGTAAAACCGGTGACCCGGCAAAGAATCCGGATCGGGTTTGTCTTAAAAACCGTATCTTAAAAAATCGGTAAAACTCGGTAAAAACCGTAGTTAAATCGTGACCCGGGTCAACCGGAAGAATCGGGTCAATATACTAATTAATAAAATAAAAAATTGTGCAACTCTAATTAATAAAATTAATATTTTATTTGTAAATAAATACTATTTTGGTATAAATATAATTGATTAACATATACTATGATTTGTGAATTTATAGACATTGATTGAAGATTTCATTGTGTCATCTGAAAAAGACGACGAAAATATAAAAGAATAAATGAAAACGGGTTAAAGTAATGTTTATTTCTTTTTTACATTAGTTATTTTGTCATAATTTTTATACTATTATACTAGTTTTTTTTATACTAAGGTCTACATTTTGAATTACTAGTTTACATTTATTGTTAGACATTTTTCATCATGTCTTTTTATTATTTGATAAAAAGTTTATATCAAAATTGTTAGAAATTATAAGAAGTTTTATTTGATTTTTGTAAAATAATATTTTTGTAAGATATAAACCTACAAATATATAAAATAGTAAAAATATTCATTAAACTATTGAACTGCGGTTGACCCGCGGTTAACCCAGAAACCCGATGACCCGGAAGATCATCCGGTTTGATCTTCGGGTCGACTTTCAAAACATTGAGGATAAGAGAGAAAACTTTCTATAAATAGAAATCTTTTCCATAAATGGAAAACTTACTTAAGTTGCGGAAGCGTTAAAGAAACCCACAAAAGGGGATAGTCCCCAACAATGGTCACATGCTTCTTCTTTCTTCTTCCATCTTTCTTCGTTTCTAGCGAATTTGTGATCTCGAGATTTATCTCTCCCCCTAGCTTTTTTAATAATAAAGTAAACGCTTTTCTGCAATTGACGACCATAATGACAAGTAGGAGGATTTTAGCCAATTGATTACTGGTTCGGTTTTCATCTTTGGGATAAAATCAGCTCAAAAAGCTAAACTCATAATTTACTTTCTTCAGATCCCAACAATTTGTAAATACATTACCAACAAATATAACAACAAGAAGTAAAAACAATCAACTAGTGTCATTTTTTTTTTTTGTTAAACTATGAAAATTTGGGACCAAAACTCTTAAATCTCTCCCCCAGATGTAGTTACCAAGTTGTTTGAAAGATTAATGCATGAATTTTTTAAAATATTGTGAATTAATGCTTTGTAAACCATTTCACGGTTTACTTTTTTGAAGGTTCGATAGAGTCGATCCACAACAAAATTTTAAGTGAGTTAATCCACAAATAGTTGTAGATTTTAGCATGTGGTAATGTCAAATATAAGATGCGTTCCAGCTATATAGCCAGTGTGTTTTAGCTAGTCTTCTTCTAGAACCAACTCTACAAAGCACATATTTCTTTTACTGTTATTTACTTTGTTTGAACTTCACTATATAGTTTCGTTTACTTCTAGAACCTACTAGCTTAGTATTATCTCTATATTTCTGTTATAAGTTTAAAATTAGGATAAAGTTTTTAATATTTTACCCCAAACAAACTATTCACTATTTTCTTCATCAAACTCTTGCGTGGGAAGTAATTTATTTTATTTTTATCAGTATAACATATATGTACATCCTCTATCTGGTCATATATATATATGATGATGATGATGATGATGATGATGATGATGATGATGATATCGATCTAAACCAAAATTTAGTTCATGTATCCAAAATCAATGAGGTTCTAATGATACGATCTAAGAGTTGGAAGCTAAGGGAAGACTTCAACACAATAGTACAAACTCTAATAAACATCATGAAATTTGGAGGCATCATTAAAAACAATCCATAAACGAAAAACAACTAAAATAGCTCGAACGGCCCACATAGAGAGCTAATGGAGGAATTTTTCCATGTAAGTCACAATTCCACCAGTGTAAGTATATTTACTTGACAGAAAATATAGCTCAAGCGAAGAAGAATCACTCAAAAAACATTTCAGAGCTTGAAGATATCCTCTGGAGCCATTTGGCCGCTAGCAACGAAACTAGGTCGGAAGAAGATTTTAAAGTTGGCTACATAAAAATGCTTGAAGATCTTATTCATTTAGGCCTCAAGGGACTACATGATGAAGAAGTCACCAAAGACTTCAAGCATTGACCACTTTAGATCCAAAAATCGCATATTTCAAACCAATTCATGTATTTTCAATTTATACAGGTAATTATGACCTTAATTGTTTTTAAGGATTCAAAAGGGCCACATTTCAAGTCCAAAAAAGTTTCTAGCATATTATTTTAATTTTTGTTTATTTTGCAAATTTTTCAGTGTTTTACGTAGTTTTATTTTCAAAAGTTCTATTATTTTGATTATTTCACTTATGTTTTAAGTCGACCTAAACACGAAGTCTAAGCTAAAAACCACTATTTAAATTTCCTCTTGAAGCTTTGTGACCTTTGAACTTTTTCTTGTCAATAAACATAGTAGTTCATTCACCTTTAAGCTGGTTTTTCGAATATATTTACTTATGTTTTAAGTCGACCTAAACACGAGGTTTTAACTTTAAACTAAAAACTACTGTTTAAAGTTTCTCTTGCACCTTCGTAACCTTTGAACATTTGCTTATCAATAAAAGTAGTAGTTCATTCTCCTTTAATCGGTGTTTGTTGAGAACTATCGGCTGACGTTATGTGTGTGTGATTTCTTTGAGACTAAACTATTCTTGCAATATTAGAGATCTCTCCATCATGGTGCTTTTGATTGCCTTTGATCCACCACCACTTTCATCTACTGATCTCACAAGAGAGAACGTTAAAACTAGGTTGCCAAATCCCATATCGTTCACCTTCATCCACTATATCAACACGAGAGAACGTGAAAGGCAACATGTTTGTCCTCTTCCTTCCGCAACCAAAGACTATCTCAAGAGTCCTATATTCCCTTCGTTTAAATGATGGTTTCGCGTTTATTTGTAAAAATTTAAAGTTATAACTCATTCATATTCTATTGAAATGTTTTTGATTGATTAAACTAATTGTAGTTAATGACATTTTTATGAAAAAGAGATAAACTAAATGATTTTTGTGTTATATTAATCAGCGTGCAAAAAATTTTTTAAATAGAAAATATCTTTTTTTTGTCACAAAATAGGAAACATCAATATAAATAAACTGTATTAGAACATTACAGTTTTTATGAAAATTTACTTAATTCAAAAGATTTAAATTAATATTTATGCGTAGTTGCCTAATGACGAATCACCTGACGATTGAGCATCATTTAATAACAATTTAGATGTCATTACACGTCTACCGTTTGAAAATAACAAAAAGGCATCTAAAGAAGTCCCTAGATTCTGTGTTAAGTCACAATTTACAAGAGTTTAGGAAACGTATTAACTATATTAACCACATATTAGTCACTAATTAGAGTGGTCCTTGATCCTATATCTTGTCCCAATGTCCCCATTTATTCTTAATTAACTACATTTTTAATTAATCGTCGTCGCGTGTCAGTGTTGTGTCGCCACAAACATTCAAATTACTGTTTAATTTTATATTTAGTAATTCTCTATTTTGCTAAAAAGTACTGCTAAGTAATTACAAAGGGTTCATTAAGTAAAGAATAGTCTTAAGGAAGAAACGGAGAAAGTGTGAGAGCAAGTTGAAGTCAAAGACAAAACTTCATGGAAACCAAGAAAATGTTTATTAATCTAATGATGTTAATTTATTCGGCAACATGCGATTCTATTGGACTTTGATGATCTTTCATATTTGTTTATTTACATATCCCGTAGGCAAATAGAAAGACTTTTTGACTAATCCATATAATAGGTGAGATGAACTTCTTCTGATTTTTTGTGTGTTGTTGTTAATTGGTGAGATGGATTTCTTATAGTTAATATATTGCAAAGAAAAACAGCATCAATGGGTTACAACATGAAACTCTACAAATAGAATGGTATCAAAATATATCCACCATATCTATGTACTCAATAAAAAATAATACGCTCTATAATGTATCCTTTATTTTTTATAAAAAATTATACATATAATAATCTAAATTTAAATGCCTTTTTTAATGAATGACAAAAAAATAATACATTTTTCTGTCACAATCCATAATTCATTCATCCACAATGTAAACGGTTATAAAAGAATATGCACCATCGAACATATTCAAATGTGTAAACATAACAATTAAATGTAATTAAATAACTTACGCTTAAAAAACGATGGATATACAACATAAGCAAAACTTGATAACAAGTTATGAGCAATATGAAAGAGCTTGATGCAATTAAACACATGTGCGATTAACTCGAGGCTTATGGTGCTTCCTCAACTAACTTGTAGAACATCACCTTACTTTGTGACTTTGGGAGACAATCCATAATTGCAATTCTCACCACAGTGATTGTCGATGCATTTTTCGGCCCCGACCAAACTATTACACAAAATAGCAACAAGTTTAGGAAACAAGAGGTACTTTTTGGTTTGGAAACCAGAGAGAGACTTGCTCTTAATGAGAGGGAGAACTTTGGATCAACTCTCTTTTCTACCGAAGACAATGATTGATAAGAGAAGTTTTAGAGAAGATAATGTTCAAGCCGTCATATTCATTCCTCTGTTTACAGAATATATACAATCATGTTGATACCCTAAATTGATTTATTTACACAATAAGCATAATTAGGAAAGTATCCNCCCCCCTCAAGTTGGAGCATGTAAGTCTCGAATGCCCAACTTGAAGATGAATGTTTGTAGATCATTACGTCCAAGAGCCTTTGTGAGTATATCAGCGAGTTGATCCTTTGTAGAAACATGGTGAGTGCGAATGATACCTTTGAGGAGTTCGTCGCGGACGAAATGGCAGTCAACCTCTAGATATTTGGTTCGTTCGTGAAAGACCGGATTAGCACTGATATGAAGAGCGGATTTGCTGTCACAATGAACCGACATAGGTTGAGTATGATCATAGCCGAGATCAAAGAGAAGCTGCTTCACCCATTTGAGTTCTTTAGTCACCGCATTCATGGCACGGTATTCGGCTTCAGCTGAGGAGCAAGAGACAGTGTCTTGTTTCTTAGTCTTCCATGAAATCGGGGAAGTACCAAGTTGTACAAACCAGCCTGTCAAAGAACGTCTTGTCAAAGGACATGCAGCCCAATCGGAATCGCACCAACCAGTCAAATGCATTGGTGAATCAGCACTATAAAAGAGTCCCTGGCCGAGAGTCCCTTTTAAGTAACGGACGACCTTGAGTGCAGCAAGCCAGTGATCCTCTCGTGGAGATTGCATAAATTGTGAGAGGATGTGTACGGCATAGGTGAGATCGGGTCGAGTAGCAAGAAGATAGATCAATCTTCCTATGAGCCGTCGATACTGTTGAGGATCATCGAGCATTGGTCCACTCGCTAAGGCCAAGCGATGATGTTGGTCAATAGGTATACCCGCGGGTTTGCAACCTAAGAGACCTGATTCAGTGACAATATCAGTAGCATATTTGCGCTGAGATAGATAAATACCGTCATCATTTTGGGCCACTTCGAGACCCAAGAAGTATTTGAGTTTCCCCAAGTCTTTCATGTGAAAGCAAGTAGACAAATAATCTTTAAAAATCTGAATTTCCTTGGGTGAATCTCCGAATAAGATTAAATCATCGACATAGACTAGAACGCGGAGTGAGTAACCTTTGGCCGAAAGAACAAACAATGAATAATCAGACTTCGTTTGTCTGAATCTATAGCTTTTAAGTGCATCAACAAGCTTCGCAAACCAGCATCTCGGAGCTTGCTTGAGTCCGTAAAGAGATTTTCGAAGACGACATACCGTATTATCATGTTGAGCCGAGAATCCTTGTGGCAGTTTAATGTAGACTTCATCATTCAAATCACCGTGGAGAAATGCATTGTGGACATCCATCTGGTGTATTTGATGATGTCGTTTTGCAGCAAAATCAAGGAATACACGAACTGTTGTCATCTTAGCAACATGTGAGAAAGTATCAGTATAATCAATTCCCTATTTTCGATGATTACCAAGCACAACCAAATGGGCTTTATGTCGTTCCAGAGACCCATCGGATCTGAGCTTTACCGTGAACACCCATTTTGTCCCGAGAGCTTTCTTTCCTAGCGGTAAAGAGGTGATTTCCCAAGTCTTATTGCGTTGTAAAGCAGAGACTTCATTGGCCATTGCCTCACGCCAAACAGAATGTGACATTGCCTCTTGAAAAGATCGTGGCTCAACATGATGTGTGAGTGCAGTCATATAACATCGATGTGTCACTGAGAATCTGTCATAAGAGAGAAAATTATTGAGAGGATAAAGCGAACCTGAGGTGAGCTGATCGGAGGCTGGTGTAGAGAGAGAGAGAGGATTGACTGAGACATTGCCAATTACGTAATCGCGGAGTCTAACATTCTGAGTTCTGTTTCGCTGACCTTGTGCTCTATTGTTGTGAGCTGTAGCAGTCGATGTAGAAGGTGCGTCAAGAGGCTGAATCATTGAGGGAATCTCAGGCGGTGGTGATTGCGGTGGTAAAGGTGGAGGAGAAGGTGGTGATAATGGTTGAGAAGAAGGTGGTGTCGTTGGAGTAAGAGGTAAACAATGTTCTGAATCATCAACAAAGCCAAGAGTTGGTGAGTGAGAACGTGTGTATCAGTAGGAGATGTTGTCGATGTCAAAGCAAATGGAAAACTAGCTTCTTCAAAAACAACATCACGTGAGACTAAAAACGTTTCTGTAGCCAAATCAAATAGTTTCCAGCCTTTTTTCCCGAAGGGATAGCCGAGAAAAACACAACGACGACTTCTCAAAGCAAACTTATCGCCTTTGTGATTTGTGTTATGAGCATATGCGAGACAACCGAAAATGCGCAAGTGCTTGTACGATGGTGGTTTTCCATATAGTTTCTGGAAAGGATAAACACCATTAAGAACCGATGACGGAGTCCGATTGATTAGATATCCAGCGGTAAGAACACATTCGCCCCAATATTCAATTGGCAAGTTAGCTTGAAAGCGGAGTGCACGAGCTACATTGAGAATGTGTCGGTGTTTACGCTCTGCGCGACCATTTTGTTGCGGAGTATAAACACACGACGTCTCGTGAATGATTCCATTTTGTTGAAAAAATCGAGTGAGACATAAGAATTTCGTGCCATTGTCGGTACGTATGGTTTTGATCTTCTTATCGAATTGAACCTCTATTATCTTGATAAAATCATGTATATACCGCGTGACCTACGTCTTATCAGCGAGAAAATAAAGCCAAACAGCCCTAGAGTGATCATCAACGATTGTCAAGAAATATTTTGAACCACAAAATGCAGTAGTACGATATGGTCCCCATAAGTCGATATGAATTAAATCAAAAATCTGATTTGCATTACTAACACTGTCTGGGAAACTTTTTCGGGTTTGTTTTGCTCTTAAGCAAACATCACAATTCTGAAAATTTGAAGTACTACTATTAGAAGATAAACCAAATGTTTCAGAAACTATTCCGGTAACACGCGATGATGGATGTCCCAAACGGCGGTGAAGAAGATAGACATCTGCTGAAACCGTCGTTTGTAAAGCAGCCACTGTTGGAATCCCGCGAAACCGGTACAGTCCCTCTCCCTCTCTTTCACCCACTCCAATCAGCATCCTCGTAATGCGGTCCTGTATAATCAATAACTTATCAGTTATTTGTCCAATCAAATAATTTTCTGTAACTAATTGCCCAAAAGAAATCAAGTTCATATGACATCCATGAATGTAATAGACATTAGGAATGGACAGAGTTGATGTTAAACGAGCAACTCCTTGTTGCGACGATATAACATTGTCACGGGCTGGTAGGAGAACAGAAACCGGAGCAACAGAATGAAGATTCTCAAGTAAATCAACGCGTCCGGTCATTTGTGAGTTGCTCCGGTATCTAAGATCCATTCATTTTCAGCAATCTTACCACTCAGTTTGTCATTGCTCTTCCCGGTGTTGATGACTCTTTGTATGAGATGCCATTGTTCATCAGTAATGCCACACACTCCTTGTCTATCACGATCTGTTATGTCCGAGGAGCCAATAGCAGCAGTATTTGCATTGATTACTTGTGTAACGTTGGCTCTTGGGTCTTGACTGCGTGGCCGAGAAGATGCAGGTGGTTGAATGCGAGCTCGAGGCCTGTCTCCCCACCACTCCGGGTATCCAACCACCTTGAAGCAGCTGGAGCTTTCATGTCCCATTTTTCTGCAAGCCAAGCATTTTCGAGACATATCTCGATTCCCAGGTCCAGCTCTGTTTTGTGCAGGTGGTTGTTGCCGTGAAACAGAGTCGTGGTAAGAGACAGTGGAGCGATTAGAGGCCTGCATCGAGGACAGTTGGGATGCGAAACTCATAACAGATGTTTCATTAGATTGGCTAGAGTGCAAAGTCTCGTTTTGTGCGATTGTTTGGTAAATCGTATCAAGGTCAGGAAGAGGAGTTATGGCACAGATTTGGGATCTAATAACACCATGAACTGAGTCATCTATGCCTGCTAAGAAGTCATGTATTCTCAGCGTTTCTGTTTCTTTTTCTCTGGCGGTATTAAGGTCACAACGACACTGTCCACAGGTGCATTGCTTTGTGACCATACATTCCGAAATCCCGTCCCAAATCTTGGTGAGGCGACCAAAATATTCATCAACAGAGGAACCACTTTGCTTGCAGTTAGCGAGAGAGTTGCGTAGCTGTTGCAAACGGGCACCACTTTTAATTGAAAACCATTTCTTTATAATATCCCAAAGATCTTTGGCTACCTCTCTTGTGGAGATTGTAGAGCGTAGCTTAGGTTCAATAGTTTGTTTGATCCAACCAACAAGAAGATGATTATTGGCTATCCAATCTTCATGTTCCGGTGAAGTAGCTGCTGGTTTTGTAAGAGTACCGTCAAGAAAACCGAACTTTTTGCGAGAGCTTAGTGCGATTCGAAGGTTTAGAGCCCACTCATCATAATTGGAGCCATTGAGAAGTGGTTGCGAAATCACTGCACCGGGATTGTCGTTAGCAGTAAGATCATAGGGTGAGAATGTCTTGTGTGTTGCCATTGGAAAAAAAAACGAGAAAGTCGCAGAGAGACTAAGGTTGAATTGATGAAGAGCAAAAACCGGAGAGATTTGCGAGGGCAAAATCACTCAGATTTTTCGTGGCTCTGATACCATGATAAGAGAAGTTTTAGAGAAGATAATGTTCAAGCCGTCATATTCATTCCTCTGTTTACAGAATATATACAACCATGTTGATACCCTAAATTGATTGATTTACACAATAAGCATAATTAGGAAAGTATCCTAATATCTCTACCAATAATGATAAAAGTGATTTCTCTTCGCCCCTACAGGAAAAAATTTGACTATAAATCTTTAAACCTAAGATATATAAGGGACTAGCAAAGAAAGACATTAGCAACTTTCGAACTACCACCAAATATGTGATCCGACATGTGAACAATATATGTAAACTTAAGAGATTACCACAATAAATGATCTACAACTTAGCATCATAATCACCAAACCATTTAAAATCTTCACAGCCACACTTCCTATAAACTATGTTTATTATAATATTATTCATCTCAGACTCATAAATCAAAATAATCAATCCATGATACTGCAAGTATCGACCAATTCGGTACTG
The DNA here is from genome assembly GCA_900406375.1 of Iberis amara. Taxonomy (NCBI): domain Eukaryota; kingdom Viridiplantae; phylum Streptophyta; class Magnoliopsida; order Brassicales; family Brassicaceae; genus Iberis; species Iberis amara. Next base: position 5,882 of record OVAV01000150.1, on the reverse strand, counting down.
TTTCGCACTAGAGATTGACATACATAGAAATATAATGCTTTAGGAGTTTAAATAACCTTCATCGGAGACCCGAGCTGATAAAAACAAGTAATGCTCCGATACGATAGAAAGAACAAGCTCCTTCCGAGAAGTAGGATTGCAGATTTTTAGTGAGAAACTTAACAACAAAGAAAGGAAAAAGTTCATCAGAAATTCCCAAGAAAAAGAGGCCCATTGAAACTCTAGTGCTTTGGCTGAGGCATGAAAAGTCTATGTCATAGCTTCAATCGGCTGAGACACCCATGCCCATCGTGAACAAAACAGAAAAAAACTCAGATTTGGTAAAAGATTTAAAGATGAAAACGGATCTGGTGAGCTTTAAATAGCTTTTAAGAAGAAGCTAAAACACCCTATCCCGGACACTAAGTCCGCAGACGGCTGTTCCACGCCCAAATCACTAAGTGATTCAAGTCATTCAGTATGTTTTAATGTCCTAGCCGTTTTTAAGTCATTTTCATGTGATGTTCGATTATTTATTAAGCCTTAGGTAATTTTAGAGTCTATATGATGCAATGAAAGCAAAGAGTGATCTTTATTAATATAAACAGGATTCGATACAACTTGTTCAGTTCGCTATAGGCTATTACAAGTTTAGCAACATATCGATTATAACATATATCCCAACTGTGTACACCACTCTTCTTTCCGGCCTGCCGTCTTCGCGCTAAGCCACATCTTTCCCATAATCCCCTTTAGTCCCATAAACAGAAAAGGCATAAGTAATTCATATATTACTTAGTGAGACAATTTTGATTGCCTTAATTGTTTAAGTTATGTTTTAATTCAATTCAGTTTATCCCTTATACTTTTCGGATATCCAGAAAATCTATGGATCCAAACCAAGGGTCTTGACCGAAATGGATAAGTTTTGGTGGAATCACTTGTTCCCCAGACCACTCATCCCATCCGCCTCACCTTGAGTTCGGCCCAACAGATCGTCTAGATATTCCCATCTCCACTTATTCAATTCATTTCAATGTAATGCAGACTTATGCAGAATATGACGCATGACCATGTAGTCTCACGGACCATCACTTGCGGACTAAGCCGTTTGAAGTGACAGAACCGCCAGAATGGCATAGAGAAGGAGCCTTGGCGGAAGCCACGATCTATTTGCACTCACCTTAGTCTTATGCGGTGAATTCTGCACTGAACCCGCCATCTTTCCCACTCGGACTGACAAGAATCAAGATATGCCCGTCCCATATTCCGATCCTGCCTAAATCTTGCTCTTAATCCATACCAAATGCCTTAGTCGAATTTTAGAGATTTTTCTGGTGTATTTTTGTGTGCGTGAAAATGAGCCTAAGGAACTCTATTTATAGAGTTTAGCCCATAACCGCTCAAAACCGTCAAGCCAATTCGCGCTCTTACGAATACACACAACTTTTTCAGTAACTGGTGCGAGTTATCCTTAACCGCCCAACCGCCCAGCTCGAACGAACTGCCCAACTAGTCTCCAATTCACTTAGTTGGCTCAGCTGACTATAACTGTCTTGAGCTGAACTAAGCTGTGTTCCAGCTGGTCCAACTACATTAGCTCTATCATTTAGCTTCCCCGAGCTGGATTAGATCCCTTGAGCTGACCATAGAACCTTTTCCTAGTCCCTCAGTCTTTCCCTTAACCATTCGAACATCACATGTTCTTGGTTAAGTCACACAATCGGATTCCCCTTGATCATGATCTAGCCTTGATCTAATCTTGGATTTGATTTTCCCCTGAATCGAACCTTGGATCCTTCCCTTGGCATCTTTGATCATGTTACCCAAGCATGATCGGGTGAATGTGCGAGTCTTGGCTCCATCCGGACCTGATCCTTCAGTCCTCCTGCCAGCCACCCAACTATACCCACCCCCTATATAACTCTTATGACATTTTTCAGACTTCCTCCAATATTCATTGGGTATGCTTGAGGAGTCACTAGGCTATTTATAATTGAATAAATAAATTCAATTGTAAAAACCCAGTTGAAAATTCTATCTTATTATTCTAACCTCTTGGTTTTTAGCCCACACCTTCTTCAATCGTTACATTTGGATGTAACCTTAACTTTCATACTTAGTCTTTTCCTTTAAACTCGATTTCTCTTGATATGGTTCGAACCACCGAAACTTAGTGAAGTTCGAAAATGTTACAGAAGCCATGGTTGGAACAATTACAAAATGTAAATCCGGCGTGATGAGGACATGGACCATAATGTACCAAGTTAACCCATTGAAGTCCCAACAATGTATGTGCTTCCAAGGACAAGTCAAGAACTAAGAAGCTCAATGAAAAGTTTAAACAAGTCGTACAAGCATTGCTCATCAAACAATAAATCATGAAAGAAGCACACGACTTAGAAGACAAAGAACCCAAACCAGAATTCTTCTCAAGTGAATGGCCTTTGATCAACACTAGGAAGACTCTCAACATTCTAAGCATCATTCAAGGCGAGTAAATTTCTTATGATTAAACTAATGAGCTATTTGTTTCATGTGTTGCAGGACTTAGTTATTTTTAGGCTTTTTTTTAATTAAACGTTATGTTGTTTTTATTTCTTCTAGTGTTTTAGTTTAAACGCTTTGTTGTTATATTTTCCCTAGAAGGCCTAAGACTTAGAGCTCTCTATAAAGCTCTTTGCAGACTTGTACCACTTAACCTATTATCAATAAAGAAAAACGTTTCTTCAACCTAAGGCAATCGTTGTTTGTATTTCTCTTTGCTTAAGCTCCTTTTGCGGTTTCCCCTTGAAGCTTTTGCAACCTTTTGACTTATCAAAGTTTTTCCATCAACTTAGTGGTGTCTCTTCACTCCCCTGGTTACGTATTCAAGTAGAAAGATCCCCTAGGACAGTTACTTGAATCTAGTTTGCTTTGAACAACAAGAAGGTGTAACCCAAGTTCCTTTCTTCGAGTCTTTGTCAAGCTCTTGAGATCCAATCTACATTGGATCTTATATCACAGCGGCATACTCTTCTTTAGACTAGCTCATATTTCTTGAGAAGGGCGAGAAAAGGAGAGATCTTCAGGGGTGAATCCGAGAAGAAAATCAGTGATAGAAATGCAGCCATCTTCCGAGCACAACTGACCTAGGAGAGATACGATGGTTCACCTCTGACCCTCTGTTCAGAGACAGCGCAATCACGAGTCCACGAATCAAAATAGGCGATAAATTAAGAAATCCATAACAAAAGCGCAAAAAACGAAGGAGATAAAAAAAGTGCGCAAAAATCACAAAAAACCTGCATCGGTTTTCGGACATAAAAAATGCAGATAAATTCTGAATGCCTTAACCCCATTCTATACAAGTGCCAAAACTCCATTAAACCTTAGAAGAATTATAATAAAGTAGTCATTTAAATTCTCCTATATTTTGCACAAAAAAAACATAAACATGAGAAAACTTATTTTAAAACCATACTCTTTATTCATATGCTAAACTTTGATCATTATAACTGATTAATATATAATATCTAGTAGAATAACTTAGTATTGTTAGCTCAACTTAAAAAAATCGAAAACAACATTTGGAATAATAATATCTTCTAGATAAAATAGTGGTTTTCTCTTCTCTCGTTCTCCATCTACTCTCTTTCTTTCTAGATAGTTCTAGGCGGCGAGACATGTGTGAAGTTTTGAGCGAGCTTTCCCCTCCACCGGTTGAGCCATGACAACTTGCATCGCGGCTCCCGGACTCGCCGGCGAAATCCAGAGCTGAAGAGCTCTCTAGGTTTGTCTTCCACCATCTTCAGCGGTGAATCTTCTTCTACATTCTCTTCTGGAACCACAAACACCTAGGTTCGCGGATTTAGCTGCTCCTCAGTAGTGGATCCGACCAGATCTACCGTTGTGAGGATGCGCGTAGGTCATTGTGGGCTCGAACGGAGGGATCTCAAGGTATGTATTCGGTTTAGTCGCTGGCAGAAAGAGAGGTGCCAGTTTCTTTGCGGAGGTGCGGGAACCACAACCACTGGAAATCTCCATCAATCTGGGCCCAACGACGGTTGAGCTAGTTCCTAGATACACCGGAAACCTACGCCTCTATCTATTGCTCTAATGTGGCGTGTAGAAGACCACTCACCTCCTTATGCCCATAAATTAGGGCCGGCGTGGGTGGCGTTGTGAGCGTCACCTTGGTCTCCGTCGTCGGTTTGGCGCACCGGCGGTTCCGCAGTACAACGGCGGCAGAAGATGCTCTAAGGTTTTCCTATTTGTAATCTAAGGTTTTTTTAGTTCAATTTTGGTTCCGAACCCAAATTAGGTTCATAAAAGTTTACCCAGTTTTAAAAGTTTAGGCTAGTTGTTTTTTGTTTCTGTAAATGGGCGGGTTGATGTAATTTGGAATATATTTAGATTTAATAAAAATAAAATTTTTATTAAAAAAAACATTTGGAATAATATCATTAAATTTCGGTTCGGAAACTCTTAATTAACAAAAAGAAACTATATGTAGTGAAACCATAAATCTGAAACTCCTTAAAACGAAGAAAATATGAATCTTTTGGATTTGTTGCTTTATTAGATGGGTGATTATTGTCTAGTAGATACATATAAACACATTTTTGATAATTTATTAAAATTTCTACTATAATCTAGAAAAATGCTTTGAAAGTCAACCCGACCTCTTTGTGTAAAGGAGTTTGGACCGACAAAAGATTGCCAAAACAGCCTCTGCTGCCAGACACGTCTACATTCTATATTTCGTTTTATTTTATAAACACTAATAATATTTACTTAAAAAATGTATTTATGACATGGCAATTTTTCATTGGACTACGGAAGGAAATCGGGGAGGTGTGGTGAGGCTAATCATTTTCACTTTCCATCTGTCTGCTGTCTACTCCTTTTTTTCCGTAAGTTAAATTGTTTTTTTTTTAAATAATTAGAAAGAATAGAGAGTCTGAGATATATTTTGACAAAGAAAAAGAGATATATTTTGACAAAGAAAAAGAGAGTCTGAGATATTAATTTGTTTTTTTAAGGTGAATAAAAATTTGAACAGTTTATTTACTAAAATTGGGCATAAAGCATAGTAATATTTTTCATTGGTAAAAAATGATTTATAATTTTTACTTGTGAAAAAAAAAAAATCGATGATCAAAACCAACATGGCAATTTTTAAAAATAAAAACCACAAAACTACGTTAATTGTAAGTAAATTTGTATAATTTTTAATAAATATAAATAACATATGTTTAGATATTAGATAATATAGGCGTGAAAATATCATTGAAACAAATAATAACTCAATAAGTTTTTATATATACCTGAATATTTTATATTTTAATACATTTATATTTTACATTTAATACATTTATAATTTTAAATTTTAATATTTTACATATGTTTTTTTATAGTTTCATATTTTTATGATTGTATTTTAAAATTATTTTATGCTGTATAACGAGTTAAATGTGTTTTCAATAACTATAATGACGGTTTATGATTGTTACTTTTAGCAGCATAACTTATGCAATTTTAGTTTTATTTTTTACTCTCTTATTGAATTTTAAATTGTCTTATGTATTTTTAACTTTATAAATACTTTTAACTAATTTTATTTTGGAAATGAAAATAAATAAAATATTTGAGTAATGAATTTATTTAATTGTAATTATAATTTTAAAGATATATTTAATAGGTTATGGAAATTTAAAAATTAAATAATAAATTTTTAATTTCGGCTATAATCTATATTCTTTACTGTTTAGATTTGATTCTTAAATTCAGATATCTTTCATATCTTTTTTGTTTAAAATTTTTATCATTTTCGATTGTTTTACATTAATTATTATTTTGATTTCAAATAAATATAAGTGAAAAATTATGGAAAACTATCTTATTCAATATAAATATATATA
>OVAV01000149.1:0-23553 GCA_900406375.1 Iberis amara | reverse complement strand
ATAAATGCTTAATATAAAGCGTTAAAACCGAGTAATATCAATCAACTAAAATTCTGGATAAACTTTCTTTAATGAGGTAAATTCTCGTAGTTCTATTGCAAATGCTGACCAATCCAAAAACGAGAACACCATTTCTTGAAGTTCTTTAAAATCGGTTATGAAAACCGAAAAGTATATGTGCCTTCGAAGTAAGTTTTCCATTATGTAAAATATTTTACTATATGGAACATATATTTTTAATAAAATGAATACAATAGTGCCTACAACTAATTTGAAATGATTTTGTCTAGGAGGAGCAAGTGATAATAATAATTATCATTTCTTGTTGTTTCTTCACCAAATCATGTTTAAATTCGGTCACTCTTATACAAATTTGTATAGTTCTAACTTTCATCAATGATCATGAGTATTACTTTTGCAATAATGTCAAAAATTGTTTTCTCACATTATTGATTGGATTGTAGTATAAATTAAGTATGTGTTATTGATTATGGGTTTTTAATAGCTTTTTGAAATCCATGCAAAATCATGCATTATGCGTTTAATGATTTGTAAATTCTAATTGAAATCATGTGTTATTCGTTTAATTATTTGTAAATCCTAATTGAAATCACGTGTTATTTGTTTAGTGATTTGTTATTGGATTTCAAAATCCATTTTTTTATTTTAGTAGATTGGAAGTGTTTTAAAGTTAAAAATATAAATGACCAAATCCAATATTAAATCATTTTATTCCAAAATCCAATAATTTTAAAATCAGTAGACTTCCAAATTCTTATGGATTTATAAATTCATTAAACATCATAACCAATAGCATCCCCTAAATATTGTAAAATGTAGTATGTAGATAAATCTATTATAGCTATATTTGTTTTGCTCTTGAAAAAACCCACTTTAAAAACCTTAAAGTAATTATTATAGGTAAATACAAGACTCGCATAATAAGGCTAAAGAAAGACCAATGGATACATGAAAACTTATACCTTATTTAAGGGTTATAGAAAAAAATCCATAGCCCAACTAATTACCTTTTTATTGATTTAAAAATGTTATATGTGAATAAACAGCTTATGTTTTCAATAGAAAAAATATAGAGGTATATCTAATGGTATACATTTTTTCAAACTTGCAACCATATATTATATGATCTAACTTCAAATATCATTCAAACTATTCGATTTATAAGTAGAGATTTTAGATTATTTATCAGTGTAAACATTGACTATTATTAGTTTGTTTAAATTACGTTGATGTATGAATTAGCATATCAATAATTATTCGTATATAAAATTTGACATATTTGATTAGGTGTTAACGGTTTAGTAACGACGTTAATGTCAATGTATAAATTAACACAATTTTATTAGTTCGTGTATGAATTGATTATAAATATTAATTCGTGTATGAACTTGCATATCACCCAAATTAGTGTATGAATGCGATATATTAAAACTATACGTGCATGGATTGACCGATACCTCGTGTATAAGTATAACCATTTGGTCCTTGGTGCATTGGGTAGACAACAAGCCTAACACAACATTGATTATGTCTAGTGAGTGCCATGTGAATTGGAAACACATCTCCGAAGAAAAGTGTGGGGCATTCAAATATCAACTTAGGAGCTAGAGCTTATTATTATTTGATGAATTTATTATATAGTTTTAATTGCAAGAAAGGCCATGTTTTATATAAATATATGTAGATGTGTAGACACGCACTTGGGTGGTTTTATCATTCCAAAATTTGTCAACGTTTGTTTAATTATATATAACGTTGAGTTCAAGTTAAGATTGCACTAGATAATAATAGATATGTGAACCATTATTAATACTTTGTTTTGAACTTAGACTCTTTCTTATGAGTTATGATATCCATTATTTCGATTTAAGTCGCTCGCATTAGACATTGACTTGTGAAATTTATCATATATGCAATGTTTTACAAATTTGCAACCCAAATTAGTGTAATTAGGGGGACTCTCCACACATTCGCACAAGACAACAAATTGATTTTTGAATTTTGTAATATTACATATGAATTTTCAAGCTTTTAAACCGTAAAAAATATTTGACCGGAAAAATCTAGATATGAGAATCTAGCTTTGAAAATCTCAGAAGCTTGTTGCTTCTTATTTTTTAAAAAGTTTGCTTCCACGATTCCTAATGCTCTCGCTTCCACATTTTCGCTTCCGATTCTATGGTGCTTAGCTCAGAAGTAGTTTTGTCTATAGTGCATACTTAGAGTTTATGTTGTTTGTTAAATTTTGGTACATCCATAGAGTAGAAATAAGCGATTTAACACCCCATGTGATGCATTATGCATTAGCTCGTGATGCCATCTTGTATGAGCTTGTGATGTTTCCTTATGTGCTTAACACATGTTTTTTTGGATATAACTTTTTGTAATAAAGTAATATATATTTTATCAATATAAGTTTTGGATATTCAACTTTTTTTACTATTCTAATTTAGTTTTACCAGAGTTTTATTATATATTTAAATATGTGTCGAAATCAAATAAAAAAACAATATTTTGACATAAACTGATATTTACTCGAGTATGATTATTTATCACAAATTTAATAGAATGATACTCCCTCCTTATACAAAAGATTGATGTTTAAGTTTTTTCTTTTGTATACAAAAGATTGATGTTTTGTCTTTAATTAATGCATTTTTACTTTATAAAAATGAGTTTTCCCAAAAATGAACATAGAATATGTGCAAAAATGATTAATTTGTATTGGTAATATAAATTTCAAAGCAAAAAAGCAAGTTTTATTTATAATGCATTTAAGATTTTGGTTACCTAAGTAAAAATAATTGTCATAAATTAAAAAAAGTTACATCTAATGATTATTATCTTAATATGTGTGAAAGTAGTAAAACATCAATGTTTTGTATACAGAGGGAGTATCTATCAAAATCTTATCAACTAAATGATATGGTTTACAATAATGTTAATTATAAAAATTGGCTAGTGGCAATGTCTGATAAAAGATAAACAAAAATGGTATAATAAGTTTTTTTTGGGGGTTAAAATAATAAGTTAGCTCATGACAAATGTACATAATTATAAATTATAACTTATAAATTAAACAATATGTCTTAGTTAAGGCTTCCCCTCAAGATTGGAGTATTTAGAGAGTAAGCAAATGTTTTTTTCTCTCAAAAGGAAAATAATAACCCAATGTTTTTACAAAGTAATTTAGTTAAAAAATTGAAAACTATAGAAATCTTAAAAATAAAAAACTATAGAAATCTTATGAAATCTACATATTGACAATTAAAAGGTAGTTGTTGCACCTATCTAAAGTTTTTAAATAAATTTGAAAAAATTACAACGACTATACTCCTAATTTTGGTATATGATCGGTGTCAAGCAGTTTAGTTGTCGCTGTAATAAGGGAATAAAATGTTATTTTCCAAGATAAAAAAAATTCATCTTGTCTGAAGAACTTTCTTTTATATATATTCTCTTATCTTATAATGTTCGATAGCAGCTATAATATAATATTTTTTTAGTTACAAATATTTTTCATTTTATAGAATAATTCTACAAAATATCATAATAATATTTTATGTTTCAAAAATATTACCATATTTTCTAAAAAATACCATAAAAATATTTTTTTGAAATAATTTCATAAACGTAAAACCGATTTTTAAAGAGTTTATAATAGTAACTTTTGAATTTAGTTTGCTACATAGAATTTATGATTTAGTTTAGAAGAGGTGATGTTTTAATTTGGAGGTTCAAGATTTAAATTTAAATTCTATAATTATTTTATGTTTATGATATTTTTAAAACAAAATATATTTATAATAATTTTGGAACATCTAAAAAGAGTTATATTTTTGAAAATCTTCTTATTTTTATATTGATACAAGTAATTAAAAGATGTCACTATCTTCTAAATGTTTGAGTCAATTATAAAAAAAAAGTGAATAATAAGGAATTTGCCCGTTCAAATGTCTGAAATTACAAGGCAAGCTAGAGTTCCACGCCACACTCTTTACTTTGAAATGTCTTTGACAATTACTAATTTTTAATTAATTCTTTTCTTACTTTCTGTATTAATTTATACTCAAACCTTACTCGTCAGTATCAAATGTGAATGGAATTAAATAGATATGAAAAAAAAATCATAATATTTTATTTTATTTTTCTATAATTCTGACCATAGTGAAATGAAAACTGTTATTTGCATGCAGTTGATCACATGTTCTGTCTTTGACCAAATCCTAATCTCTTAACCAATGCGAAAAAATATCTATATGACTAAATAATCGACGTTCTGTCCGAGTTATCTTCGCTAGTAATTTTTTCTTCCGGTTACATTAACGTTTCCTATGTATCAACTAAACTTTATCAAAAAAAAAATCCTAATCTCTCTCTCCTGTTTTGATATTCTTCTAAATATATAAGATTTTACCAAAAATGTGACAAAAAATAAGATTTTACCAAATCTAACCGACTTCGACGGATTTGTCTCCCGTAACAGTGTTGAGTTCGAATATTATTCCATTAGGATTGTAACAAGTTCTGGTTTTAATATAATCAAGTTATAAAAATGAGCTCGACAGCTCAGTTCCTCTCGCAAAAAATATTAAGTGTGTTCCTGTTTGCTCAAAAATAAAAATATCTATCTATTTTATCCACAAAACCAAAATTTACGAAAAAAACTTAAACGAGCGCACAAAAACCATCAAATAACATACCAATATAATAACTAAAATCTTATTAAAAGTAGAACTACATTCACATAACAAGATTTCTGATCTGATAACGAAACAACATATACAACCATTAGATTATTTGCTCCTTAACTATAAAAATAATTTAAACTCATGTTATGAATTTTTCTTAATTTTTGTTGTCACCCTATTGAAACAACAAAAAACTAAACATTAGAAAACCAGTGACTCTTCTCTAGCCATCCATGATGGTAAGGTAGAACTCACGAACGTTGTTGTGAAATCACATGCGATATAGGTTAGAAAGAAAGAGAGAAAACGTATTGAGACAAATACCCTGCGCTCTAGTTTCTTTATTGATCAAAAGTGTTAATTTTAAAATAAACTAAAGCCCCTTATATATAGCCTCAAAACCCGATCCCATTAGGAAAACCTAGGAAAATTTCTTTTTTCTTAAAATAGACTGTACGAAGGTCCCCGGACACCTGAAAACTAAGCCTAGCGCAACTAACTAATTTCGAGATTAGGCCCAATAGAAATGGTGTCAGTCTAACGTGGGCTTTCGGCCCACGTCATCCCTTTGGCCAATTCTATTGAGCCCGTAAATACTATTTTATGTTATATTTAACAAACGTGGAGCAACGGTTCCTCTTTCTTGCAACTCGGGCGAGAAAATCAGCATGTGGTTATTATGAGATTTTCTTTAGGTATTTTTGGATGTTTTTCATAGATACTATCGNATATATATATATATATATATATATATATATATATATACACGGTTAGTCCTTGTTATTCTAATATAAATCTAAAGTCTTATACTCTAGAAATTCCAAAATCTATAAGATTAAGTAAATCAAGTCAACTTTTTATTTTATGAAAAAGACATTATCCACCTATATTTATTCTTATAATGACAGCTCCCATATTGAATTCAAATCTAAAATAAATAAACCCTAATTACATCTAAACAAATAAGGTGTGTGGCTCCATAAAATGACGAAAACACATCGTTACTACAAGTGCTCAAGCAGACACGAATCATGTTTTTCACATGACACTTGCAAAGTTTTCAAACAATTTTTTTCTTTTTTTATCTAAGAGTAACTGTTTTTTTTGTCTAATTAATAATTATAACTCATAATAATTATAAATGGTGACAACAAAATTTAATGTTAGCAGAACAACGGTTACGATTAAACACTAATGCCTAAATTTGAGGGTAAAGACTAATTATAGGTGAATATATTAAATATATATTGTATTTTAAAAAATCACAATAAAATAAATTATAGGCAAAGCCATGCCGACCAAAGTCGCTCGCATGTTGAAAGCTACACATGGGACCAACTTCTTTGACCATCTTCCAACAATTTCTTCTTACCGTGAACACATGATTTTTCTCAATAAAGTTTCTTCAATTTTTCAACGCGTTTTAAAACTAGCCAAGAATTTTATTTTCTCACTTATTTTGGGTGGAAACTTTAAGATTTATATCATTTTTTTCTTGTTTTTGACAAAACAACATAAATAAAATGACTACATATTTTTAAAGTTTTGCATATATACATATTATATATATAACGATTAAACCATTTAATTGTCATATATTTTAATTTTCAATTTAGTTGATGACTTTTTTGTTGCAATTAGATCGACAATGTTTTATTTATAATCATTCTCTATAACGCAAAGTTTCGCAACTGTGTGGAGTCGAATTCGAGTGAAGAAAGGCGCATAAATGGACTTTTAACCACTTGACCAAAACCATTTTTCCCTTAGTTAGTTGATAACTTTTATTTTCTCTTTTAATTTTTGTACTTTTTAAATTTTCTTTGCACAAAATTAATATATTGATAAAAAATTACCAATTATCATTATGGTAAAATTGTTGAGATTTAGTAACCAAATAATAAAACAACAATATATGGACACATGACATAATTATATACAACCACTTAAGATTTCGTATATTTAATTGTCTCACAGGTGAAAATGGAAAGAAAAGGAACATATTTATTTTTAAAAATTAAAATTGAAACTAATAAATTGTACCCTAAAAGTGATTATCTGTTTGTGAACATGGGATTTGGCGGGAAGTCAACTGACATTCCGCACAAACCGGAGTCATCAACGGCCGTTTGTTGTTAAAACGGAATCTCATATATTAACGGCGTTAAATAGTTTTACCTCAAACGCCGTTAAATTAACCGTTGACAATTCCGCGTAAAATGTACAACTAACGTGCCACGTAGGATCCCCGACCAAAGTGTTTACTTTCTCGGTTGTACGGCCGAACCATTGTACAATTTAAAATTTTATTTATTTATTTTATGATTAAAACGAATTGGAGCCGATAATTTAATCTCTCTTACTTAAGTGAAAAAATAGTTTAATAAACCTAAACTACGACACCATATGTTTGCAGTTGATAAAATATAATTTTTTTTAGTAAATCTGTACATTAGATGATATTTTTTAACTCACACTAACAATGCAACTTTTCTCGATGAAAACATTAGATCATCACTACTATTTAGTTTTTTCTATAAAAAAATTCGACTAAACATACATTTTGCTTAATAAAGATACAAATGGTGAATGTTCTGACTACTTATCAAAAGTAGCAATTAGTCATGAAAATGTAATTGAATGTTATAATGTTTGTCCTTTGAATCTCCTACCTTTTGTAAACAATGATCTTATATAAATAGAGATTTGCCGTTAAAAAAAAAAAAAAGATACAAATGGTGATTACAAAAATCACTTTATGAGATTTCAAAAAATAAAATATTACATCAATTAATAAAAATAAGATTATGTGTTGAGAGATGTGAATTTCGACAATATTATTTTTTGAAATAAATCTTACTTATTGATAAATAATAAACCCGTTACTTTTTATAACTAATTTCACTCTCATTCGACATATATATATGTCTAATAAAATATTTACGGATTTCCAAATCGTTTAGACAAATCATATTAACAAGGATCAAGTGACATAGTAGTTGTTCACCGTTGTTGTCTTTTTACCAGATCAGAAATTGAACTTGGTCATTCGCATAGCGAGTGCATTTTCTTCTATTTATAGAGTTTGATTACTTGTCCGACCCGTTGTGGCCCATAATTTAATGTGACAAAAATCATATTATTTTATGTATGAGTCATGGAAAATCAGTATTCTAATACCAATTAGTCTGTATTCATGTTTATTTTCCTAAAATTTGTATCTTCCTTTTTTTATTTGAATTTATTTTCTGAACTATTTTCTTCTTTTTATTTTGTTGTATGTTAAAAAAACTGAAAATAAAAGAAGAAAAAAAGAAGTGGGTAAGAATCCAGATGGGAGAAAAGGAGACAAGAACGGAAAGTCTTAAGAAGAAGATTAGTTTTGAAAGTTCTAATTAATGGTTTAGATTTTTCTATGGGAGCCCAGAGGATTCTAATTCAGGAACAGGTCAGACTTTGTTTTCAATTTTTTTTCTTCCTATAACTGGTCCCAGTACCTAATTGATATTTTAATTATTATTACTATTTATATATATTTAGTGTATTACCATTTATTTCTTATCCTATTAAATTCTTAAAGACAGATTTAGAAGTTACTTTTCCCCAAGAGAAGATATATAGAAAGAAAGAGAGAGAGAGAGACTCTGTAGAAACACATGAATTGTTCTTGTTGCTTTTTTTTTATGATAGCTCTCTTTTAACATCTTAAGAAGAAGAAGAAAGAAAGATATAAAAAAGTGTTTTGTGAGATATATAGTCTTAAAGATTATTGTCTAAAACAAAGATTTTAAGAAAAAAAGATGGAGTTATCTGATTGTTCTAATGAATATGAGAAGCTTGTTGTAAGGATGAACATGCCCAGGTACTTTTTTTTTTATATCTTAATACTAATTTTCTTATATTTTTATATTTTTTTATGTATCCTTTAAGAAGAGAAAACAAGAACTTGTTTCAAGATATCAATTTTTTTTTCCTTATAATTTTTCAAAATTTGAGTACCATATCCAAGAAATATCTACTCCTTTCTCTATGTTCTTAGGGTAAAAATTATTTTATCTATGTTAGTTTTCTATCTAAGAATTTCAAGTTGAAGAAATTAAAATTCTTTATCATATAGTGTTTTGCTAAAACAATTAAGGGTTTTAAAAAAAATCTCCAATCTGTATGGAAAGCTTGGTCATTTTATGGCTTTTTACCATAATCTATTAGTATAATAAACACTAAAATATAACAAGTTGAATTATTGGTAAGTTCAAGATCCATTTTTTTTTTTTTTTGTATAGAAATTTTTTTTGTTTGATTCTTACACAAACAGTGAGATTAAAGAGTCACTGTCTTTTTGGTCACTTGCAGGGTCGTGATTGACAATGGAGTTTGCCCTAATTCAACTGTCGTCAAGGTTTTTTTTACCTTCACGCAACCTTCTTCTCATCTCTTACTTTAATATGAAAACGATTTATATTTATTTTCTTGGTTAATGAAAATTATTAAGAGATTTTTTTTTTTTTTTTGTAGATTGATAGTGCAAGAAGTCCTGGGATTTTACTTGAATCTGTACAACTTCTTACCGATATGAATCTTTGGATTAGAAAAGCTTATATTTCTTCAGATGGAAAATGGAATATGGATGGTAATTAATTATCGCTAATCTTAAAGCTAATTACACTCATGAAAATTACTAATTAAAAGGAATTATATTTTATTTATTTGTTTTTCATATTTTGTTTCTTCAGTTTTTCATGTGAGCGATCTTAACGGAAACAAATTAACTGATGAGAATCTAATCCGTTATATTGAAAAGGTAATTTGTTTAAGTATATCATTAATCATTCTTAACTATAATATTAATTTTTAATTTTTTAAAAATTTTACAGTCGATTGAGACATCTCACTATCGTAAAACAGAAGGGTATACCGGTTTAACTGCTCTAGAGTTAACCGGAACGGACCGAGTCGGTTTACTTTCAGAGGTTTTTGCGGTTTTAGCAGATCTTCAATGTGATATTGTTGAGGCTAAGGCATGGACACATAATGGGAGGATTGCGTCCATGATCTATGTTAAAGATGGTAACTCCGGGACTCCGATCGATGGCGATTCTGATCGGGTTCATAGGATAGAAGCGCAATTACGTAATTTACTAAAAGCGGACGACGGTTACCAAAACGACACAAGAACATGCGTTTCATATGGTGGTAATACTCATATGGAGAGAAGGTTACACCAAAGAATGTTCATGGACCGTGACTACGAAAAGAAGTTTGATTCTGAAAAATCGCCAATCGTTTCGGTACAAAATCTAGCAAAACGCGGCTACTCTGTTGTGAATTTGCAATGTAAAGATCGATTGAAGCTTTTGTTCGATGTTGTTTGTACATTGACGGATTTGGCTTACAATGTGTTCCATGCCGCGATTCGAACAGTCGGAGAAACCGCTTTTTTGGAATTCTATGTAAGACATAGTGATGGAAACCCGGTTAGTTCAGAACCGGAAAGACAACGTTTGATACAATGTTTACAAGCCGCAATCGAAAGAAGGACGATTAAGGTATGAAATTAATAATTTCTCTTCTAGCCATGGCCGATTTTGAGGCTAAGCATACCAAGCACGAGCTTGCAGTCCATTTTTATTTTTGAAATTTTAGTTTAAGAACCGATCTATTTTAAAAACTTTAGTTTAAGAATCGGTCAATTTTTTATTTTAGATTGTAGCCTTTAAAATCTCAAGACCGACCCTGATTTATCTTCTAGCTTCATAGAATTTATGTAACCAATAGTTAAATTCTTGTGTAGGGAGTGAGACTAGAGTTGTGCACGACGGATAAACCGGGATTGTTAGCCGAAGTAACCCGAATATTGAGAGAGAATGGATTAAACATTGCTAGAGCCGAAATATCAACTAAAGACGGTATAGCAAAAAATGTGTTTTATGTGACAGATGCAAATGGTAACCTAATAGATCCCGAGATAATCAAATCAGTTCGAGAAAAGATTGGAATCGATGATTTAAGTGTTAAAGAACCGATGATAACTAGTTGTCGAGAAGCTGTGGAGAAAGAACAACATCAAGAAGGACAAGATCACAAAGGAGGAACAATATTAGTGTCACTTGGGAGTCTAGTAATGAGAAATCTATACCAATTGGGTTTGATTAAATCATATTTTTAAGGAAAGATCTAAACCGGGTAACTAACCGAACCAAGTAGACCAATTCAATCGTGTTTTGTTATTAACCGGTTGAATTGGTTTATTTGGAGGAGATAGTAAACCGGTATTACATCTGGTTTGGGGTTGGGGCAAATTTGGTAATTTAGAATATCTTGGAGGGTATTATTGTACATAATAAGGTGGTAAGTTAGATAAGAATTTGTAGTCGGTCTTATTGTTGGACCAATAGGTAGCAATGTTAGGTTTGGTGCATCTATTTTTTATTATTTGTATATATTTGTGATATAACCTATGGTTGTTAGATAATTAGTTAGTCAAATTCATTGTGTTATGTAAATAATAATTAATTATGGAATTAGTTTTACGCAAGGAGACAAGAGGGTCCTACAAGTGTGAATCAAATCTTTTTTGTTTTGTTTTATATTCTTGAGTGTATCTTATATACTTATACAAAGATAGTTACATATCTTCAAGATGAAGATATATGCATTACATGTGACCTATAAACAAAAATATAAGAATAATGGTTTAAGAAAATAATAAAATAATCATTCCATAATATAGGTCACTATGACGTAAAATCCACATATGACAAACTATTGTAACATCTGTGGTTGTGAATGGGAGTGGCGTAATTGCCAATATCCAACACAGGGCGGTGAAAACCGCTTTAATTTTACCATTCATCGAATTGCAAGAGTTAGAAAGCGTTTCACATTTTAATAATAAAAATATTATGCACACTGTAGTGTGCGTTATTGCATTTGATAACAAAAAATGTTTTGAACCACACCCAATAGAGAGGAAAAACGCAACAGTATATTTTTTTTTTTTCATCAATCACTTTTCATTAATTTACTTTTAATACAATAATAATAAATTGTATAGTAATTTCAGTGTAAAATTTTTCAGAATCATCTTTTCAATAATAAAACATTATAAAAATATGAGTTTTTAGTTTTATTTCTAAGAGTATTATATATTACAAAATTTCTTAAATATAATAAAAATGTTCTTTTCTCAAAACAACAAAAATTAAAAGCAGTTTAAAATTTTAAATTTAAACCATAAATCCATTTGAAAAAGTAATATTCATCCGGTGGTTAAAAGTTCACATGTATCACTGATTAGCATATAAAATATTTGTTTTAAAAAATAAGCAAATATTGATTATAAAAAACAATTTATGCAACATATTTATATTATTTTAATTATTCAATTACTTTTTCTCTACCACATATAACTTTTTTAAGAAAAAAATTCCGCACCGCTTTTTTGGTTATCATTCAAAAACAATTCCGCACCGCTTATTTTTTACGAACCGCACTTGTCCCGCTTTTTACCCGCATCGCAGTTGTACCGCACCGTCCCGCTAATTCTTTTTATCCGCACCGCTTGATCCGGCGTTACCATTCGGAGCCTGTATTTTATCTACATCAAACTAGTTCGATATGATTATAGGTTTAGCTTTGAAAAACTATTTTATTAGAAATAGAGTTTTTAAAAGAGGATCGAAACAGTTTACCTATCGAATTAACTCGGTCAAAGTAATGTATGATTGATTTGATTTGGATTTGGAGATATTGTAGATTTAAGTAATGAAATTTTAAAGGCCACTATCTTAAACTAAGAAGTAGAGTAAATTTGCATAACTTTTTAAAAATTGACCAATTTTTAGTTAAAATTTCAAAGTAAAAAAATTGACAGTAAAATCATACCTTTTTATTTCTGATAAAGTCTTTTGACTGTAAACTCATATTTATTCTGGTTAAACTCAGATTCGGCTCTGATGCATAAACCCTTACTTTACTGAGTCATATATTAAGTTTATTAGAAGTTGGTAATATTCTGTTAAGAGTTAGTTAGTAGACTAAGCTATATATAAACAACTAACTCTGTAATTAGTTTGACTAAGTAATAAAGATTCTATTTCACATTTTTCTCTCTTCGTAATATGGTATCAGAGATATGTATTGTGACAACAAATATGCTTTATATATTACGTCAAATTCCGTCTTTCACAAACATACAAAGCATGTGAAAATCGACTATCACAAGATCCATGACTAATTTAAACTTGATTTTCTTAACACATTTCATGTGGACACAAAGAATTAATGCCGACATCTGCGTAAAGCCATTAGTCTCTTCTCCATTTCATCATCTTTTGAGCGAGATGAACATTTCAAGTCTTTATCTTACTCATTTTGCTCCAGATTGAGATTTGAGGGGAATGTATTAAGCTTATTAGAAGCTGTTAATATTTTGTTAAGAATTAGTTAGTAGATAATTATGCTGTATATAAACAGCTAACTTTGTAATTAGTTTGACTAAGTAATAAAGATTCTATTTCACATTTTTCACTCTTCGTGAACAAAATAAATTATATGAACTGATATTTATCAGATGGAAACTGAATTTAGTATCTAAACAGTTATTTCCAAATTGTTTGTATTATTCTAACAAGAACTCTAAATGCAAAGTTGCAAACAGCTAAGCATAATATTGACCAATAAACACGACGTCGCATGTGACTTCTGAATTTGAAAGTTGGACCAACCCCGGTTCTTCTGACATGCTGCTATATAGTGGTGGTTATACCACAAGCACGGGTTTATATCAACATGATAACTTTTTTTAAAAATAGGAATTATCGTTGAATTCTAATTACCATATATGTTCAATATTTTGTTTTTGTCTTGATTTAATAACATATTAAGACTTTTAATGTACTTTGTGAAAGTAACATATTAAGACTTTTAATGTAAATATTTATGTATTTTGGTTTAATTGGTTCAAATTTTGTATGTATTTATATTCTTGTAGGAAAAAAGAAAGGTTTTTTTAAAGAGGAATTCCTTACAAAAAAAAAAAATTCTTCAAATAGTATCAAAAGAAGTTCAAATTTCAAAAATAGCACACACTCCCAAATATTCCAAAAATAACACATAGTTCTAAATGTTCCAAAAATAGTACAAACATAAAAAGTGAATTTTATATGTTTAAAATTTAAAATTTTGGTTTTGGATTCACGAGATAAAATTTAGGGTTTAGTTTTGAAGATGGTGGATTTGATTTTGGAGGTTTAAGGTTTAAATTTGAAGTTTTAAAGTTATTTCAAAATTTGTGCTATTTTTAGAACAAAATTTTTTTTGTAGTATTTTTAGAACTTTTGGAAATATGTGCTATTTTTAGAATATATCTAATTTTTTGTGCTATTTTTGAGAAATTTTTTTTTTCTTTTTTAAAAGATATTAAAAGTACTTTTGCATGGCTGTAACGTGAGTGGGTGTGTTGTATATAAATAGGGCTTATGTGGTTTGAATTAATCACATTGGGCCATTTTCAGCACTTCATAGCCTTTGTTAACCCGTAAATCGCTTCTACGTGGCCCGAAGTATTAGTGTTTGTGTCCATATTCCTCAAAAACTTTCGTTTTGATTATGCTCATAATCCACATATGTAGGTTCCTTTGGTTATTTAGAAATCCAATTTAATTTACTTTTTTGAGGATTCCAAGTTAGTTTTTGTTTTGCTAATCAAGAAGTCTTGGTCCATAACTGTTGAATCAAGTTTTGTGTTAAATATAAAATTAGACAACATGAATTTATGTTAGTTTTTGAAAAAGTTTATATTTAAAATTCAACTTTTACAAAAGACTGAATTTTTCTATAAATCGGACGAATTCTTTATTTAGCAATTAGTATGAGTTAACGCAGCTGGTCAGTGAGTCTTTTAAGAATACTGATTTTTCTATTATATGTTGATGTTTCCATAGAAACAATATTTCTCTATTTATACAAGTTTTGAGGCGGTTGGTTATTAGGACTGATTTGTCGATGAATTTCAATCATTTCTCTGAATCAGTTTTCACGCTATCATTTATCATTGTACAATTAACAATTGTGGTTGTCATCTACCTCAAACAAGCTTTCGTCCTTAGTTTGGCAAAAGCTATATTGTTTTTTTTTTTTTGATAAATGCAAAAGCTATATTGTTTTGCTTCATTCTTCATGAGTCTTGATTGGATATACAATATAGTACCAACAATAAATAATCCCAATAGTACACTCAATCACAATTTTATTGCAACTAAGTACTAACTACAATTCAATATAAGTTTCAAAATATGTTTGTGTGTGTTTTTTTTTGTCACCAAAAACATAACACAAATATTACAAACAAAGACTAGAAATTAACTCCAGGTGAAAAACTAGACAACATGATTTATTATTGGTCCGCGAACAATAAAGAATTTTCACGTCCGAAAAAAGTCTTCGAAAGGAAACCACGTCATGCAACTCGACACTAAAGGCCAACCATTTGGAAGGATGTGAAGTATGCCCGGAAAAAGTTTCAAAATATGTTTGTATTATCGAATAGTTCACTCACTAAATGTCAGAAACAAAATGAATAGAGAATGTTTCCTTAATCTTCACAAAGGGAGTTTACAGAGATATATATAAGAGATTATACAGAGTAAAAAACTGAAAATGACATATACATATGGTTCAATCCCCCCCCCTCAAGTTGGAGAGTGAAGATCCCGAACACTCAACTTGAGTAAAAAACTATTGAATTCTCGTTTGCCGAGCGCCTTGGTGAGGATATCAGCCAATTGCTTGGACGTAGAGACGTTGACAAGTTTAACAACACCCCGAACGATTTCATCGCGAATGAAATGGCAATCGTTTTCAACATGCTTCTTTCGTTCGTGAATGACGAGACTGGCACTCAAATGGATGGCCGAGAGACTGTCCGAATTTAGTGAAATCGGGTCTGTAAAGAATATCCCAAACAAAGCTAGCAGATTCCGAAGCCATAAGAGTTCTTGTATCGTCTCAGACATCGTGCGGTATTCGGCCTCAGCAGAAGAACGGGAAACCGTTTGCTGTTTTCTTGTTTTCCACGAGACAGGAGAGTTGTTGAGTTGTATGAAACAAGCAGTTAAAGAACGCCTCGTCAAAGGACAGCTAGCCCAGTCAGAATCGGACCAGGCAGTAAGAAGAAGTGGCTGACCTGATCTGAAGAGAATGCCTTGTCCGGGATGCCATTTCAAGTAATGCACTACTCTTAGTGCAGCGTCCCAATGCTCCTGTTTCGGATCAGCCATAAACTGCGAGACCGTATGTATTGCATAACTCAATTCAGGCCTTGTAACAGCGAAATATATCAAACGTCCCACGAGACGGCGGTAACGAGTTGGATCACTAATGGTAGGACCAGTAGCTCATGATAAACGATGGTTTTAATCCATGGGGAAAGCAAGTGGACGAGCATCTTGTAACACAGCTTCAGTAATGATGTCAATAATGTATTTTCTCTGGGATAAATAAAGACCGGTCGAGTTTCTGGCCACTTCAAGACCCAAAAAATACTTAAGAATCCTGAGATCCTTCATGTGAAAACATTGGTTGAGATAAGTCTTGAATCCCGAGATCCTTCATATGAAAACATTGGTTCAGCGTGCCTTGTATCTTTCCAAAGACCCGTCAGATTTATACTTGATGCAATACACCCATTTGCAGTCGAGAGCCTTCTTTCCTTTAGGCAAAGTCTCAATGGTCCAAGTCTGATTTGCTTCAAGAGCCATAATCTCCTGTTTCATAGCAAGCTGAAAATTGGGATAAGTAACAGCTTGAGAATAATGTGTCAGAACATTACCAGATGTAATTTCAGCAACGAATCGTTGATGATTTGGTGAGAAATGATGACAATCAATGAAGTCGGAGAGAGGAAAAGAAGACACGTCAGGCGTAGTGTTAGCTACAAAGTCACGCAGCCGGACTGAATGTGTCTTAGCCCTCTGTCCACGTCCCAATAAATCTGGTTCAGGAGAGACGATAGACGCATGAGATGCTGGTGCAATATCATGAGTGGATGCATCTGAATCACCAGTCTCAGCTGTATTAGGAAGAACCGGATCTGTGTCTTGCATTTGAGTTGGTGAATCAGGTGGCAAGACAGCATCAGAAGACTCTAGAGATGATGGTGGTTGTGTATCAACAATGTGATCAAGGGAAGCCAAGGGAACAGAGTGATCTGCATCATCCGGTGGAGGAATAAATTCCTGGGCAGAGACAAGAATCATTGGAGATTTAGAGATAATTGCAGGTTCTTGTAACTTCTTAAAAGGAAACTAAGACTCATCAAATATCACATCGCGTGATACAAAAATAGTGTCGGTGTCAAGCTCATAAAGACGCCATCCTTTCTGTCCGTTAGGATAGCCCAAAAAGACACATTTTCTACTCCGGGATACAAATTTATCGCCTTTAGTTCTCTGGTTATGAGCATAACAGAGACAACCAATAATCCGAACATGTTGCAATGGTGGAGGCCTTGAATAAAGCATCTCAAAAGGCGTTTTTCCATTGAGAATTCTTGTCAGTGTTCGGTTGATCAAATAACCCGCAGCAAGAATACAGTGTGCCCAAAATTCGATGGGTAGATGAGCTTCAAATCTGATGGAGCGTGCAACATTAAGGATGTGCCCATGTTTTCGTTCGGCGCGTCCGTTTTGTT
The DNA here is from genome assembly GCA_900406375.1 of Iberis amara. NCBI lineage: Eukaryota > Viridiplantae > Streptophyta > Magnoliopsida > Brassicales > Brassicaceae > Iberis > Iberis amara. Next base: position 6,150 of record OVAV01000149.1, on the reverse strand, counting down.
GGGGTGTCCCAACACATGAAGTCTCATGAATAACTCCAAGATCTCTGAAATACTCTGTCAAACACATGAATTCACTACCATTGTCACTGCGAAAGCCTTTGATTTTGGCTGAAAATTGTCTTTCTATCATGGTGAAAAATTGTTTGATTTTGAGTGGTGCTGCGTGTTTAGTTGGAATAACATAAATCCACAATGCTCTTGTAAAATCATCAAGAAGAGTCAAAAAATATTGAGCTCCACATAGAGTCGGTGTCCGATAAGGACCCCATAAGTCGCAATGAACGAGATCAAAAACCTTATTAGGTTTACTCAAGTTGTTGGGAAAAACATCCCGAGTTTGTTTTGCACGAATACAAACGTCACAAACCGAAGTGTCTAAAACATCAGAAGAAGATAAATAAGAATTGTTCAAATAACTCAATGCTCTCGGAGATGGATGTCCCATACGACAATGCCAAACAGTCCGAGACACAGATTCCCTGCTTGTTGTCATCGCCAAAGCTTCATCAACACACCGAGAGATGTATAAACAACTGATCTGCTCAGCCGCTCCAATCAGGATCTTGATAGTACGGTCCTGGATAGTGCAAAAGAGATCATTAATCTGGAAAACACAATTGTTTTCTCGCGTCAATTGCGAGACAAATACCAAATGACAGCGTAAACCAGACACTAGAAGTACATTCTTTAAGCATATTTGGTTGCTTAAACAAACAATTCCACTTTGATTCGAGTTTGTGAAGCGTCCATCTGGAAGCTTAATTTGAATAGGTGTAATTGATTGAATATCAGAGAGAAATTCCGTGGAGCCAGTCATGTTGTTTGTCGCTCCACTATCGATTATCCAAGATTCAGATAAGAACATACCTGAGAGAGGAGTGGAAGTTGACTGTTTTCGTTCATCCAACATTCGAACCAATGTGTTCCATTGATTCTCATTTAATCCGCTGAAACCAGTGTCGGTGGAGGAAGAAGCAGCAGATACCATCGCATTGGCTTGAGCTTGTCATCTGTCTTGTGATTTGGAAGATCCCGATTGATGGTGACGAGCAGTCTGGGCTTTTCCACGCGGACGGTCACCCCACCAAGGTGGATAACCAATTTTCCAGAAGCAATGGTCAGCCAAGTGACAAGTCCGACCACAACTTGAACAAACCAGGCTTTTGTCCCGAGAATCAGTTGGAGCAGATGCTTTGGGATGTGACTGAAGCGCAAAGCAAACTCCCTCTGTTTGTTCATTGAACTGTTTGCTTAACACACGAGAAACTTCTTCTTGAATTAGAGCATTGTACACATCATCAAGAGTGGGAAAGGGAACACAAGAAAGAAGAGATGAGCGAATGTAAGTATAGGTGTCATCAAGACCACGAAGAAACTCATGGACCCGATCCTCATCTCTTTCTTTTTCAAGAGCAGCCTTCAGAGAACAAGTGCAGTTTCCACATGTGCATTGCTTAGGTTGTTGGTAGTCCATTAATGTGGACCACAATTTGTTCAACGACCCAAAGTATGTTTCAATCGATTGACCTTTTTGCCGAGCATTAGCAATCTCTGTATCTTAGAACCATTTTTAACAGAGAAGCGCTTGTGAATATGATCCCACAACTCACAGGCTACATCATGATGTGAAAGGTTGGATCGAACAGCAGACTCAATGGTCAATTTTATCCAGGAGACAACCAACGCATTGTTGGTCCACCAATCTTCAAGATCTCATGAATCATCACTGGGTTTGGTATTTGTACCATCCACAAAACCAAACTTTTTACGAGCTTTGAGTGCAAGACGAAGGCTAAACGCCCATTCATCATAGTTAGATCCCCGAAGCAACGGTTGAGAGATGAGACTCTCGGGATTATCACTTGAACTCAAATCATAGGGTGAAATGGTTTTTCTTTGCACCACAACATTATTTGCACGTTCTGTCATTGCTTCTTAAGATCTTGGCTATGTTTGGATGTATAAGAACCAAAAGAAGAAGACAGACGAGATTTGAATGAGATGGAGGCTGCTAGGAGAGCAAAGAAAAGAAAATCCTAGTAGGGTTCTGATACCATGTCAGAAACAGAATGAATAGAGAATGTTTCCTTAATCTTCACAAAGGGAGCTTATATAAAGAATATATTTTGTATATTAATTTAGAATTATGAGATTACACATATATATACTTAGAACTCTACAGCTATAATAACTACAAAGATATAGTAATAAACATAATTGATACTAATTGATGTTATTGCCTTAATACGCCCCCGCAAGATGGAGGGACACTTGTCACACCGATCTTGGCTCGAGCCCGCTGAAACTGTTGCCGTGACAGTAGTTTCGTCAAAGCATCTGCTAATTGATCCATTGTTGAGACATGTGAAACTCTAAGTAAGCCTGCTTGTATCCTGTTGCGAATAAAATGGTAGTCTAAGGCGATGTGTTTCATCCGAGAATGAAACACAGGATTCGCACAGAGATATGTTGCGCCTATGTTATCACAATACAAGACTGGAGCCACCGTTGGAGTCACACCGAGTTCCTGGAGCAGTGATTGAATCCAACACACCTCAGATGCAGCATTAGCTACTCCCCTATATTCCGCTTCCGTTGAAGATCTAGCAATACCTTTCTGTTTCTTGGAAGACCATGAAACCGGATTGGAGCCGAGATAAATGACATATGCATTGGTTGAAACATAGTCATCGGTGTCACCCGCCCAATCAGCATCAGTATAACCATGTAACACCATTGACTTGCCTTTCCGAATAAAAATACCATGAGTTGAGGTGCCAGCCAAGTACCTTAGAACTCTTTTTGCTGCTTGCCAGTGAGTCGTTGTTGGTCGATGCATAAACTGAGAGAGCCGCGTTACAGCGTAGGAGATGTCAGGTCGGGTAAAGGATAAGTATTGCAGGCTCCCTATGACTGAACGATACTCAGACGCATCAAGTAACGGTTCACCCGAGTTTAGTGTGAGCTTTGGTGTAGTCTGTAGAGGAGTAGATACGAGCTTTGAATCTGCCATGTTTGTCCGATGCAAAAGATCTTGAATATACTTTCGTTGCATAAGATGGAGACCATGATCTGTCCTCGTTGCTTCAATTCCGAGGAAATAATGTAAATCTGTCGGATTTTTGATGCTGAACCGAGATGCTAAAGCATTGAGTAATTGGCTAACCACCAAGGAATTGCTTCCCGTAACCAAGATATCGTCTACATAGACAAGTAAATACGTGATATCGGTGCCAGTGCGATGAATAAACAATGACATATCCGCAAGAGAATTTGTAAAACCGCAACTCATTAGAAATCGTTTAAGGGATAGGTACCATGACCGAGGCGCTTGTTTTAAACCGTAGATGGGTTTCTTCAACTTATAAACGTATGAGGGACGATTGATATCAACAAATCCAGGCAGTTGAGTCATGTACACTTCTTCAGTTAATTGACCTTGTAAGAACGCGTTGTTTACATCGAGTTGTTTCACAGGCCATGAGTGATGAACTGCTATATGAAGAACAAGACGAATTGTTGACGTTTTGATTACCGGACTGAATGTTTCAGAGTAATCGATACCATACTGTTGATGAAACCCACGAGCAACGAGCCTAGCCTTATAGCGATCAACCGCACCACTTGGACGATATTTGACTGTGAATATCCAACGACAGGTGACAAGATTCTTGTGAGGTGAAGGTGGGACCAATTCCCAAGTGTGATTTCTGGTGATGGCGTTAAATTCAGAAGACATAGCCAATCTCCAATTTTCATCTTTAAGTGCTTGAGTAACAGTTCGTGGTTCCAGATGCTGTGATTGTCTAAGAGTAATTGTGAAATCATACTTCTTCGACTTTTTAGTAATCTGGTTCTTTGCTCGAGTAACCATCGGATGTAGGTTTGGTGGAGAGGAAATCGAGAGTTGTGGTTCAGGTGAGGAGGAAGGGAAAGTGGGATTGGTAATGGGCTGGGTATTTATGGGTTGATGTATGGTTAATGTTTGTTGAATATTAGATTGGGCTTGGGCTTCGTGAGAGAAAGGTATTACGAGAGATGTGTCGTGTGGTGGTAAGGAGGTATTAGATTGGATTATTTGGTTAAGTGGTGGTGATGAGCGATTTGTGTTTAATGTGGGTAATGGATGTTGGGCCCTTGGAGGAGGCCCATTTTGGTGTGGAGCAGTAGGCTCATAATTAGGGAGATGAGAAGAAGATTCGAGAGTAAGAGAACGTACCTGAGATTGTGGAATTGACGGAAGTGTAGTCGCCGGTGTAGGAAGCGAGTGAGAGACGGAGCGCGAGGGGGCTGTTACTAGCGGCGGAGAAGCAATTACCGGAACTAAGGCAGGCTGAGATGAGGTTGCAGAAGGTGAGTCAATCTCCGAAGAAGACGATGGTGAAAGCTGAGTCGCAAAGGGAAATTGCGTTTCATCAAATCGTACATGACGCGAGGTATAAATCCGGCCAGTAGAGATATCTAAGCACAAATACGCAGACTGGGTGGTGGAATACCCAAGAAAAACGCAACGTAAGGAACGATCAGCGAGCTTGTGAGGTGCGTAGGGTCGTAGCCACGGGAAGCATAAGCTGCCAAAAATTCGTAATCGTTCCAAATTTGGTTTTGCGTTAAAGAGTCGTTCATATGGCGTTTCATTTCCAATCGTGATTGCAGGTAAGCGATTGATCAAGTAAGTGGCAGTGGCAAATGCATATTGCCAATAATGCTTCGGAACTGAAGCAGTAGAGAGAAGGGTGAGCCCAGTTTCAACTACGTGACGATGCTTTCTTTCTGAAATTCCATTGTGCTCAGGGGTATGAGGAGGAGATGTGAGATGAGAAATCCCATTCGCCAGAAGATATGCCTTCATAGTCATGAATTCACCACCATTGTCGGTGAATAAGGTACCCACTTTTGTTTGTAGTTTGTTCTCAACTAGACCCTTGAATGCAGTGAAAACTTCCTGAACTTGTGACTTTTTATGTAGTGGATACAACCAAGTATATCTCGAGTAATGATCAAAAATGATCAAATAATATTTATGACTCTGTGTAGAGTATAAAGGAGAAGTCCAGACATCACTGTAAAGTACTTGAAGAGGTCGGGTAGATGTGATACTCGAATTTGCAAAGGGCAGGCGATGAGTTTTATTCAACAAACACTCTGAGCAAGGTGAGTGAACTTTATTAGTTGATAAAACTGGTAGTTTAAAACGAGAAACAACAACTTGTAAAACAGAAGTAGAAGGGTGGCCCAATCTAGAGTGCCAAGAGGATAAAGTTGTTTTAGAAGTAGGAAATGTAAATAATGATGTAGCTTGTTGACGTGTAACAAGCCACTCATAAAGACCTTCTTTAGTTCTGCCTTGGAGTAACAGCGCCCCCGTGCTGAGATCCCTCACCTGAAACGAAGCCGGATAAAAAGCAACAGACACATTGTTAGTGTTGCAAAGACGGTAGACAGAGACCAGATTCTTATGAACTTGAGGAACACACAACACTTTATCCAAGAGCAAACGTTTATAAGAGGAAGGAAGTAAGATTGAACCAGTGTGTGTTATGGGTATGGTAGTGCCATCTGCAACCATGAGATCATCAGAACCAACATAAGGCTGATGAAGAGACAAATTCTCAAAATCAGAGGTGACATGATGAGATGCACCACTGTCAAGAATCCAATTGTTGTTGTTGTACTGTGGAGTAGAAACAAAATTAGCTCTTGGTTTCCACGGCTGAGACACCATCTGATGTTGTTGTAGTTGTGGGCAGCGTTTAGCACTATGTCCTTGAGTGCCACAGATTTGACATTTTCCAAGGTAAGGACGAGGACTCCGAGTATCAGAACGTGGCTGTTGTTGTGCATACTGCCAGTTGTTGTTGATTGGTGACCTTGTAGACTGACCTTGATATTATTGTTTATTCTTCTGCTGTGTGTGACGATTATGACTGACATAGTTTGCTGATGCAGGTAGAATGGCAGAAGACAGAGTCTGTGATGGCATGGAAGCTAATTTCACTTCATGATTCAGAAGTTTTTCATGAAGCTCTGTGATAGTGGGAGACACCTCTCGGCCTTCCATCTGTTCAACAACGGATTTGTACTCTTCAGGTAGGCCTTCAAGGATATAGGCCCTGATTGGTAGCGGCTGTTACTGTTGGCTTTTACTGC
>OVAV01000148.1:11753-23581 GCA_900406375.1 Iberis amara | reverse complement strand
AATACTTTAATTAGTATCATTATATCAAAATTCTATAAAAAATTATTCACATAACAAAATACAAAAATTATATCAATAAAAATAAACATATATTTTTAATATGAAATGTAATTAAACAAATAAAAATTTTCCTCGCGCTGGCGCAGGTTGAAATCTAGTAAAGAATACATTTCACTTGGAATTAAATCTAAACTGAAAAAATTGAACTAAACCATCAATTTAATTATGTTGAAAATAAATTTATGTTAAACTGGGATCGAATTTATATAATAACATATTAATTACATTAATACAAATTACTAAACTAAAAACATAATATTGAAAAACCATATTTTTTCTCGCAAAAATTCAAAATTAGCTAAACCGAAATCGAACATAAATCAGTTTGAAGTGTTTCAGAGAGATTTAGGTTTCAATAAGCTTTGGGGTTTAGGTTTCAGAGATATTGAAGCGTTTAACAAGTCGTTGTTAGCTAAAATAAGCTGGCAGATCCTCTCCAATCTAAATAGTCTCTTATCTCGGATTTTAGTTGCCAAGTATCATCCCCATTCCTCTTTTATGGATGCAGAAATATCTTCGAGATCCTTCCATGGTTGGAGGAGTATCCTTGTTGGAAGAGAAGTGATTAGACAAGGCCTGAGTTGGGTAATGGGAAATGGCAACAATATTAAGGTGTGGCAGGATCCTTGGCTTTCATTATTCCACCCCTTAATCCCGATGGGACCGACCCCTCTGGAAGCGAATCACCTCAGAGTCGCAAATCTCCTCTTCCCCGATTCAAAAGCTTGGAATTGGGATATGGTACAAAGATATCTGCCAAGTTATGAATACTTAATTAGATCCCTCCCCATTGGTTCCTCCTTATGCGAGGATAGAAAAGTATGGTTACCGGTTAAATCCGGAGTTTATACATCTCGCTCAGGTTATGGGCTGCTTTCTAACTCAATCATTCAAAGTGTTAATCGCTCTTTTAAATGGCAGGCTTTGATATGGAAATCTAAAACGACCCCAAAAATAAGAAGCTTTTTGTGGAAAACCTCAGTCGGAGCTATCCCAGTGGGCCACAGTCTCTACACCACATATGTATCACTTCATCGGAGGCTTGTCCCAGATGTGATGAGAGTCAGTCCTCTTCTCATTTCCTTTTCAATTGTTATTTCGCGAAACAAGTTTGGGAACTAGCCTCGATTTGTAATATGCCATCCTACCGATTTCTTCGGTTAAAGAATTCTTTGAAAAAGCTAAATAGGCATCAACCAATCCAATCTCTGTGCTTGGATTTGTTGGAACCTCTGGCTTGCACGCAACAATAACATTTTCAATAATAGAACCTTCTCTGAAATGGAGATAATTACTAAAATAGTGAAAGAAGCCAAAGAATGGAAAATTGCCCAAGCTCTTTTACTACCAAAGCAGGCACACACTGGTGCTCATTATACAATGCCAAGCATTTCAGATGGTTGATATTGTTACAGTGATGCAACTTGGAATTCTAGTAACCATTATGATGATTTTGGTTGGAACTTCAAAACAACTAATGATGAACCGATGAAATCCTCTTCGATTGCAGGTAGAGGTTTCGTCTCAGCCTTGGCTACAGAAGTAGAGGGACTCCGACTGGAAATGATGAAAGCAGTGGAATTGCACCGATTGCAAATGGTCTTCCGTCTGGATTCAACATCCCTAATCAATCTTCTCAACTCGAACGAGGATCATATAGAACTCTATGCTATCCTCAGTGAGATTTGAAAGCTCAAAGAAGCTTTCACATCTATCTCTTTTATGTACGTTTCCCGTAATTTAAATATTATTGCAGACTGTTTGGGAAAAAAAGGCTCTTACGAACCTTGTACATTCCTCTGTTTAAGTCTCTTTGATTGAATGGAAGTTTTAAGTTTGACAAAAAAATCAATTTGAATCGAATTTATGTGATAACACATTAATTACATTAACACAAATTACTAAACTATAAATATAAAATTCAAAAATTGAACTTCAATAGTTCATCATGAGCTGTCCAAAACCGTATTTTTCCCGCGAAAAAATCATAATTAGCTAAACCGAAATCGAACATAAATTAAGTTGGATCGAATGGTAACACATAAACTACATTAATAAAATCACTAAACTATTAACAAAAAATTAAAAAATTGAACTTATGAGGATTCAGATAGAAAAGAATTCAATAGTTCATCATGAGTTGTTCAAAACCGTATATTTTCCTAGGGAAATTTTAGAATTATCTAAACTAAAATCAAACAGAAATTAAATTGAATCGAATTTATATGGTAACACATAAATTACATTGATACAAATTACTAAAATAAAAACAGAAAATTCAAAATTGAACTTATGAGGATTCATATTGAAAATAATTCAATAGTTCATCATCAACTGTTAAAAACCATGTGTTTTTCCGCGAAAATTCAGAATTAGTTAAACCAAAATCGAACAGAAGTTAATTTGGATCGAATTTATATGGTAACATATAAATTACATTAACACAAATTACTAGACTATAAACGAAAAATTAAAAAAATGAACTTATGAGGATTCAAATAGAAAAAAATTCAATAGTTCTTCATGAGTTGTCCAAAACCATACTTTTTCCCGCAAAAATTCAAAATTAGCTATACCAAAGTCGAACTGGAACTAATTTGAATCGAACTTATATGGCAGCAGATAAATTACATCAACCCAAATTACTAGACTATAAACAGAAAAGGCAAAAATTGAATTATAAGGATTCAAATGGAAAAAGATCCAATAATTTATCATATTTTGTCATAAACTGTATTTTTTCCCATGAAAACTCAGAATAATCTAAACCAAAATTGAACTGAAAACCGAGTAGAATCTGATTTGAAAGAAGAGCATTTTTGGTCAAAGACTAAAAACACATAACTACACACGAATAATGTTGTAGTATAATCAAAATTTTTGTTCATATGGATTATAAACAATAGTATTTTGCTGTACGAATTGTTCTTATTTTAAACTTTTGGTTGCGCCAATTATCGTATTCAGACAACATTTTTATTTAATATTTTAAGGTTTTCTTCTTCTTGTGCTCTAATAATTCGACATGTGTCCAACCAAGCCAATGGTCTAAAGTGGAAGAGTTTTCTCACCTATTAAGATGTCCACATTATCACAGAAAATTAAATTATATGACAATGATATAATTAACTTACAATGTTCATTTATTATATAGTTAATTAAAAATAAAAATAATACATATTAAAAACTTAAAATGCAAAAGAAAAAATTACAACAAGATTCAAATATATATTGTACTAAAATCATATAAAAATATAGTTGATTTGTATTGTTTAGTAGCAATCAGACCAGAAATTCACACTTTATACCAACGCATTTGTATATAATGAAAGTACACTAACCAACTTTAACAAAGTTATGTGTGCAATTTTGGTGCAGTGTTTTAAATGTAGGAAACCTGATTAATTTGGGATATGAATACAAAAAGAAATTATTCAATGAAATTTGGTTTTTAATAAAACTTACTTTATAAATAGAACGTGAAAATAAAGTTATTTTCAATTTATAGTTAAGAGTAAACTCCCGAAATACCTACAAAATTATATTTTCAATTGTTTTAAATTTTTCTTCATGCGAACATATCACTGATCTTTATATTTGTGGAAAGGAAACAAGCCTACTAAAAGGTTTGTTTCTAAGCTCAAGTTGGATTGATAAATAATAACATTTTTATTGGTTTATTTTTGTTGAAACACAACGAAAGTTTTATATATTTTCTGGGAGAAGGAGTTGTAGACAAAACTTTGCAACTTAGTGGAATGAATTTGGGAGGATGGACTGTCACCGCAAAGACTATTTCCTTTGATACTCACTTGTAAGCTTATTTGATTCTTTTATTTTCGTTTTTGGAGGAGATGTATATTTGATATTTATATACAAGAATATTAATCAAATTATGATAGTAGTGAGATTGGGAGGATTTCTGTTACGGGATATGACATTAACCTTTCCCGTGATGATATCGAAGGAGCGTTGAGAAAACATTTATCTCCATGCTGACAGATCATTGATCTTTATATTCGTGGAAAGGAAAATAAAATACATAGTATATTTGTATAAGATGTACTCTAAAAAAAATAACAAGATTTTCTACAAGATCAAGAAATAAGTGGGACCCACTAGAAGACCCACAAAGATCCACTAGAAGACCCATTTAATAATTTTCTCTGATACCAATTAATTTTTTCTTAATAAATTTTATTTTTATTGTTTATACAAAAATGCAAAAATTATTTAAATATACTTGAAGAAAACTAAAGGTGTGATATGATTAAACATTTTGGATTTTATTGATTTTAATAAAGTACATAATTTTTTTTAATAAAACTTAAAGATTACAAAAAAAACTAAACTTGTAGAAATTTGAGAGAGTTTTTTAGAGGGAGGTGGTTGCGAGAAAGCTCGTGTCCTTCTTGTGAAACCAAATGTGAGTATTTATAACTGAGACTTCATTATTGATCTTGTAGAGCTATTAAATACTCTATAACCAGTTTTTTATTGATTGGTTGAAATGTTTTAAATGTAAAAATATATTCATTAAAAAAGAAGTTTCTTAATCTACTCGCGTTTACCTAAAAGATCCTATATAATGGAACGGAGGGAGTATATTTTTGTTCGTATAAGAACCTGAAAATTTCAGTTTCGGCTCTGGTATGACAATACAAACTGAACTTTGGTTATGTTACCTTTGATGGGAACTTCTCTATGACAAAGAGAAGCTTCTTGAGAATGGAGATAGATGGGAGACTGAGATTGCTGAAAATCTGAGATCACAGAGTCTCTACCGTTGAAGACATCCTACAACAGTCTTTGCTTCAAGTTTTTTTTTTTCCTTTTCCCCGGGAAAAACTTTCTTTGCTTCTGTTAGAAATAAAGATGAAATCTTCTGTGTTTGAAAACTTAACTTTGTAATCCAAGATTTGTGCGGTGTAATTGAATTGTTTTAATTTTTAGTTCATGAGTTTCTATTAAGTGTTTGATTTTTCTCAGGGTTTTTAATTTAGAAAAACCAAGTTGATCTGATTCATACTATACCAAAATAATTATATCGTATTTATTTGTTGCTTATTGTTTTTGGTCAAATTTTTTTGCTTATTTAGAAAATTGAAATTGAATAACATACTTAAAACTATTTTTTAATATAAAGAATACATTTACTGGGAATTAAATCCGAACTGAAAAATTGAATTAAACCATCTATTTATTTATGTTGACAATAAATTTATGTTAAATTGGGATTGAATTTATATTATAACATATAAATTACATTAGCACAAATTACTAGACTATAAACAGAAAATTGTAAAATTGAACTTATGAGATTCATATAGATAAAAAAATCGATAGTTTAGCAAGAGCTATCCCAAACCGTAATTTTTTTCCCAAAAATTCAAAATTAGCTAAACCGAAATCGAACATAAATCAGTTTGAAGTGTTTCAGAGAGATTTAGATTTCAATAAGCTCTGGGGGTTTAGGTTTCAGAGAGATTGAACCGTTTAACAAGTCGTTGTTGGCTTAAATAAGCTGGCGGATCCTCTCCAATCCGAATAGTCTCTTAGCTCAGATTTTAGCTATAAAGTATCATCCCCATTCCTCTTTTATGGATGCGGAAATATCTTCGAGACCCTTTCATGTTTGGAGGAATATCCTTACTGGAAGAGAAGTGATTAGACAATGCATGAGTTAGGTAATAGGAAATGGCAACAATATTAAGGTGTGGTAGGATATTTGGCTTTCATTATCTCACCCCCTTAATCCCGATGGGACCGGCCCCTCTGGAAACTCAGCACCTCAGAGTCGTAGATCTCCTCTTCCCCGATTCAAAAGTTTGGAACTGGGATATGGTACGAAGATATCTGTCAAGTTATGAATACTTAATTAGATCTCTCCCCATTGGTTCCTCCTTATGTGAGGATAGAAAAATATGGTTACCGGTTAAATCCGGAGTTTATACATCCCGCTCAGGTTATGGGTTGCTTTCTAACTCAACCATTCAAATGCTAATCGCTCTTATAAATGGTAGGCTTTGAAATGGAAATCTAAAACGACCCCAAAATTCATAAGCTTTTTGTGGAAAACTTCAGTGGGAGCTATCCTGGTGGGCCAGTTTCTACACCGCAGAGGTATCACTTCATCGGAGGCTTGTCCCAGATGTGGTGAAAGTGAGTCCTCTTCTCATTTCCTTTTCAATTGTTATTTCGCGAAACAAGTTTGGGAACTAGCCCCGATTTGTAATGTGGCATCCTTTCTTCGATTAAAGAGTTCCTTGAAAAGGCTAAGTTGTCGTCGATGCTCCTTCCCTTATGCATCAGCCATTCCAATCTTTGTGCTTGGATTTGCTGGAACCTCTGGCTTGCACGCAACAATAACATTTTCAATAATAGAACCTTATCCGAAATGGAAAATTGCCCAAGCTCTTTTGGTACCAAAGCAAGCACAGACTGGTGCTCGTTATACAATTCAAAGCATTTTGGATGGTTTATATTGTTACAGTGATTCAGCTTGGAATTCTAGTAACCATTATGATTGTTTTGGTTAGAATTTTAAAATAGATAATGATGAACCGATGGAATCCTTTTCGATTGCAGGTAGAGGTTTCGTCTCAGCCTTGGTTGCAGAAGCAGAGGGACTCCAACTAGCAATGGTGAAAGTAGTTGACTTGTACCGATTGCAAATGGCCTTCCGTCTGGATTCAGCACCCCTAGTGAATCTTCTCAACTCGAATAAGGATCATATAGAACTCTATGCTATCCTCAGTGAGATCCGAAAGCTCAAAGAAGCTTTCACATCTATCTCTTTTACTTATGTTTCACGTAATTTAAATGTTATTGCTGCCTGTTTGGCAAAAAAGGCTCTTACAAACCTTGTACATTCCTCTGTTTAATTCTCTTTGATTAGATGGAAGTTTTAAGTTTGACCAAAAAAAAACAATTTGAATCAAATTTATATGATAACACATTAATTACATTAACACAAATTACTAAACTATAAACATAAAATTCAAAAATTGAACTTCAATAGTTCATCATGAGCTGTCCAAAACCATATTTTCCGGCGAAAAATCATAATTAGCTAAACCGAAATCGAACATAAATTAAGTTGGATTGAATGGTAACACATAAACTACATTAATACAAATTACAAAACTATAAACTGGAAATTCAAAAATTGAACTTATGAGGATTCAGATAGAAAAGAATTCAATAGTTCATCATGAGCTGTTCAAAACCGTATATTTTCCCGGGGAAATTTTAGAATTATCTGAACTGAAATCTAACATAAATGAATTTAAATCAAATTTATATGGTAACACATAAATTATATTAATAAAAAATAAAAAATATAAACATAAAATTCAAAAATTAAACTTATGAGGATTCAAATTGAAAAGAATTCAATAGTTCATCATGAACTGTTCAAAACCGTATGTTTTCCCGCGAAAATTCACAATTAGCTAAACCGAAATCGAACAAAAGTTAATTTGGATCGAATTTATATGGTAACACATAAATTACATTAACACAAATTACTAGATTATAAACGAAAAATAAAAAATTAAACTTATGAGGATTCAAATAGACAAAATTCAATTGTTCTTCATGAGTTGTCCAAAACCATATTTTTTCCCCGCGAAAATTCAAANAAACTTATGAGGATTCAAATAGACAAAATTCAATTGTTCTTCATGAGTTGTCCAAAACCATATTTTTTTCCCGAAAAATTCAACATTAGCTACACCAAAACCGAACTGGAATTAATTTGAATCGAACTTATATGGTAACACATAAATTACATCAACCCAAATTACTAGACTATAAATAGAAAATGAAAAAATTGAAATTATGAGAATTCAAATAGAAAAAATTCAATAGTTCATCATGAGCTGTTCAAAACCTTATATTTTCTTGAAAAATTCAGAATTAGCTAAACAAAAATCGAATATAAATTATTTTGAATCGAATTTATATGGTAACACATAAATTACATTAACACAAATTACTAGACTATAAACGGAAAATTCAAAAATTGAACTTATGAGGATTCAAATAGAAAACAATTTAATAATTCTTCATGAGATGTCCAAAACAGTTCTTTTTCCCGTGAAAATTCAAAATTAGCTAAACCAAAATCGAACTGAAATTAATTTGGATCGAATTTATATGGTAACACATAAATTACATTAACACAAATAACAAGACTATAAACAGAAAATCCAATAATTGAACTTATGAGGATTCAAATATAAAAGAATTCAATAGTTCTTCTTGAGTTGTCTAAAACCGTATTTTTTCCTGTGAAAATTCAAAATTAACTATACCAAAATCGAACTGGAATTAATTTGGATCAAATTTATATGGTAACACATAAATTACATTAACACAAATTCCTAGACTATAAACTCAAAAATCAAAAGTTGAACTTATGAGAATCCAGATAGAAAATATTTAATAATTCATCATGAGCTGTTCAAAATAGTATATTTTCCCGCGAAAATTCAAAATTAGCTAAACCGAAATCGAACAGAAATTAATTTGAATCGAATTTATATGGTAACACATAAATTACATTAACACAAATTACTAGACTATAAACGGAAAATTCAAAAATTGAACTTATGAGGATTCAAATAGAAAACAATTCAATAATTCTTCATGAGATGTCCAAAACAGTTCTTTTTCCCGTGAAAATTCAAAATTAGCTAAACCAAAATCGAACTGAAATTAATTTGGATCGAATTTATATGGTAACACATAAATTACATTAACACAAATAACAAGACTATAAACAGAAAATCCAATAATTGAACTTATGAGGATTCAAATATAAAAGAATTCAATAGTTCTTCTTGAGTTGTCTAAAACCGTATTTTTTCCTGTGAAAATTCAAAATTAACTATACCAAAATCGAACTGGAATTAATTTGGATCAAATTTATATGGTAACACATAAATTACATTAACACAAATTCCTAGACTATAAACTCAAAAATCAAAAGTTGAACTTATGAGAATCCAGATAGAAAATATTTAATAATTCATCATGAGCTGTTCAAAATAGTATATTTTCCCGCGAAAATTCAAAATTAGCTAAACCGAAATCGAACAGAAATTAATTTGAATCGAATTTATATGGTAACACATAAATTACATTAATACAAATTACTAGACTATAAACGGAAAATTCAAAAATTAAACTTATGAGGATTCAGATACAAAAAATTCAATAATTCTTCATGAGCTGTCCAAAACAGTACTTTTTCCCGCGAAAATTCAAAATTAGCTAACCAAAATCGAACTGGAATTAATTTGGATCAAATTTATATGGTAACACATAAATTACATTAATACAAATAATTAGATTATAACAGAAAATTCAATAATTGAATTATGAGGATTCAAATAGAAAAGAATTCAATACTTCTTCTTGAGTTGTCCAAAACCGTACTTTTTCTTGCGAAAATTCAAAATTAGCTAAACCAAAATCTAATTGGAATTAATTTGGATCGAATTTATATGGTAACACATAAATTACATGAATACAAATTATTAAACTATGAACAAAAAATTCAAAAATCGAACTTATGAGGATTCAGATAAAAAATCAATAATTCATCATGAGCTGTTAAAAACGGTATATTTTTCCGCGAAAATTTAGAATTAGCTAAACAAAATTCGAACAGAAATTATTTTGGATCGAATTTATATGGTAACACATAAATTACATTAACACAAATACCTAGACTATAAACTCAAAATTCAAAAGTTGAACTTATGAGGATTCAAATAGAAAATATTCAATAATTCATCATGAGCTATTCAAAACAGTATATTTTCCCGCGAAAGTTCAAAATTAGCTAAACCGAAATCGAACAGAAATTAATTTGAATCGAATTTATATGGTAACATATAAATTACATTAATAAAAATTACTAGACTAGAAACGGGAAATTCAAAAATTAAACTTATGAGGATTCAGATAGAAATTTTTTTAATAATTCTTCATGATCTGTCCAAAACAATACTTTCTCCCGCGAAAATTCAAAATTAGCTAAACCAAAATCGAACTGGAATTAATTTGGATCAAATTTATATGGTAACACATAAATTATATTAACACAAATAAGTAGACTATAATATAAAATTCTATTATTGAACTTATGAGGATTCAAATAGAAAAGAATTCAATAGTTCTTCTTGAGTTGTCCACTTTTTCCCGCGAAAATTCAAAATTAGCTGAACCAAAATCGAATTGGAATTATTTTGGATCAAATTTATATGGAACACATAAATTACATGAATACAAATTACTAAACTGTGAACAAAAAATTCAAAAATCGAACTTATGAAGATTCAAATAGAAAAAAGTCAATAATTCATCATGAGCTGTTAAAAACGGCATATTTTCCCGCGAAAATTAAGAATTAGCTAAACGAAATTCGAACAAAAATGATTTTGGATCAAATTTATATGGTAAAACATAAATTACACTAACACAAATTCCTAGACTATAAACTCAAAATTCAAAAGTCGAACTTATGAGGATTCAGATAAAACAATTCAATAATTCTTCATGAGATGTCCAAAATAGTACTTTTTCCCGCGAAAATTCAAAACTAGGTAAACCAAAATCGAACTGGAATTAATTTGAATCAAATTTATATGGTAACACATAAATTACATTAACACAAATAACTAGACTATAAACACAAAATTCAATAATTGAACTTATGAGGATTCAAATAGAAAAGAATTTAATAGTTCTTCTTGAGTTGTCCAAAACCGTACTTTTTCCCGCGAAAATTCAAAATTTGATAAACCAAAATCGAACTGAAATTAATTTGGATTGAATTTATATGGTAACACATAAATTACATGAATACAAAATACTAAACTATGAACTGAAAATTCAAAAATTGAACTTATGAGGATTCAGATAGAAAAATAAATAAATAAATCACGAGCTGTTAAAAACGATATACTTTCCCGCGAATATTCAGTATTAGCTAAACAGAAATCGAACAGAAATGAATTTGGATCGAATTTATATGCCAACACATAAATTTCATTAACACAAATTCCTAGACTATAAGCTGAAAATTCAAAAATTGAACTTATGAGGATTCAGATAGAAAACAATTCAATAATTCATCATGAGCTGTTAAAATGGTATATTTTCCCGCGAAAATTCAGAATTAGCTAAACCGAAATCAAACAGAAATGAATTTGGGTCGAATTTATATTGTAACACATAAATTACATTAACACAAATTCCTAGACTATAAACTAAAAAATTCAAAAATTGAACTTATGAGGATTCATATAGAAAAAATTCAATAATTATTCTGTCCAAAATTGTACTTTTTCCCGCGAAAATTCAAAATTAGCTAAACCAAAATCGAACTGGAATTGATTTGCATCGAATTTATATGGTAACACATAAATTACATTAACACAAATTACTCGACTATATACATAAAAGTTTTAAAAACTGAACTTATAAAGATTCAGATGGAAAAAGATCTAACAATTTATTATGAACGGTTATAAACCGTATTTTTTCCCGCGAAAACTCTGTATACTAAACCAAAATGGAACTGAATTCCGAGTAGGATTTGGTTTGAAAGAAGATCATTTTTGGTCAAAGACTAAAATCAGATAACTACACAAGAGTGAAGTTGTAGTACAAGCAAAGTTTTGATCGGATGTAACAAAAACAATAACATTTTGCTGCCGGAATTGTTCTGATTTTAGTCTTTCAGTTGCACCAAT
>OVAV01000147.1:9707-23615 GCA_900406375.1 Iberis amara | reverse complement strand
TTTGCTATTATAATTTATTATTTTTAGTATATTTATATTATATTATTACTCTACTACTCATTTTTTCATTTGATGTGAGTTTTATACAAAGAAAATAGATTACTATATATATATATATATGTCCGAATTTTAAAATTTTAAATTATGACATATATATATAAAACNATTTTAAATTATGACATATATATATAAAACATATTTATTATTAATTTAACATTATATAACTATTATTTTTATTTTGGCTAAAAATATGAAAAAATAAAAAATAAATAATATAAACAAGCTTTCTTATTCGAGATGAATACCATTAAATATATCAAATTGAAAAAAAGAAAAAAATTTACAATAAATACATCAAAATGAACTAAAAATCTCTAAAAATTATGAAGCCGCTACGAAAGACTAAAATGATTCTCCTTTAATATATTTTTATATTAAGATAATACTATATGTTTATCGATGTTAAGAATTCTATAATGCCCAAATGGCAAATGCTATTTCAAAATACTAAAAGGGATGAAAAACGAAATCGAATTTTTGAATAGTGTGAGATCACGTGCAATTCACATGGAAAACAGCTATACCTATTCGTATCAAATGATTGGTGTCCGGTGAGAGAGAGACAATGAGACACGTGCGAGGTGATGCGAAGGTTAGGACCATGTCTCCTCACTTGTGAGGTTGACACGTGGACAAAAGTATCACGTGATATCCCACGTGAAAGCCTGGCCCTTCTAATTAATAAGCCTCTTTTACTTCATCCATTCTTTACTCAAGTGGCTCTCACTCGCCTTGTCTTCTTTTGTTAAATCTTTTTTTCTTCTTGAATTTTGGAACTTTTTTGCTTTTCAGCTTTTATGATTTCATAAAAATTACTAAACGGATATACGTTTTTTTATAAAAAAAAAATAAAATAAAAAAATCGTACCTATTTTTGACAAAATATATAGTCCTATTTGAACCAAATATTTTATTAGAGTTAACCTGGGATATCCATATGGCCGGTCTTGAAACCAAGCAGAGAAACCACGAGTTTGCGGCTCTTTAATATTTTCAAATTTTTTAAAAAAAAACCGGCCCATTTTCCAAATTTTTGTTTAAGAACTGGCCCATATTTTTCATTTTGTCTTGCAACTTTTAAAATCTCAAAACCGACTCTGGATATCTCAAACCTATGTAAAAGCTCAAATTAATCCCAAAGGGTGGGACAGCTCACAGATAGACTACCACTCCGAGTATTCAAATGGGTCGAAAGCAAAGACCCATATCCATGTGGGTGTCCAGAAACATATGATTTAATTGCGCGTAATTCGGAGATCGAACTTGTAATGTGATAGCGTCACAAGCCCGTCCCTCCGCCACTAGCCCACAAGCCCTAGACATTTGAACCAAATATTGGTAGAAAAGTTTATGTATTTTTGTAGTTTTTATCATAAACCTTCTTTTTTGGATAAATTTTGTCATGTATCTTATATGTATGTGATTTTTCATTTTCATATATATGAAATTTCTACATATGTATGTGATTCTTCTTTTATATATATATATTTCATCTCTGATCGCATGGATGTGGCCAGTTATTCTAAATTTCTAATATTTTAAACTCACTTTTGTATCAAGAGAGTATCGTCTCGAAT
The DNA here is from genome assembly GCA_900406375.1 of Iberis amara. NCBI lineage: Eukaryota > Viridiplantae > Streptophyta > Magnoliopsida > Brassicales > Brassicaceae > Iberis > Iberis amara. The sequence continues at coordinate 21,978 of OVAV01000147.1, read as the reverse complement.
TCTCGTTTGCTTAATTAAATAATTGATACATTTTTCACATTCAAGTTGCATGGATAGCAAATACTAAATTCACAATAATCAATCAAATCTTACAAGGGACCAAAACAAGTGACGGGCTTCCCACGTGTACATGTGTAATGATTAAGATTTCGAGTAAATTTTTTAATACTTCGATTGATACAATCATATGGTACGTGAAAAATAGAATAATTATTTTGTAATGATTAAGTTACCCCAATGAGCAATTATTCATCGATGGACTGTGGCACTATATTTTAATGATTTTTAACGTCACTAGTGGTGATAAATACATTCAGCAGCTGAGTAACAGATTATAAAATGGTATAAAGTTATAATTTTGAAGATTTTTTTTATCATTCTGAAGTTCTAGGTCGAAGTCCATACGTTTTTCCAGATAAAGTCTAAATTATGTTATATAATCCTTTTTTAGAAAGCAGATTTTTCTTAACAGGAATCGAACCCATAAATTTTTAGATACTTATGTTTTTTAAGATCTAGGAGCTTAACCATTAGACCAACTCATCGTTAGTTAATTTTGAAGATTTGTTATTTACGTATGCGGGAATCATACACGTACATAATAACATACCTAGAAATTAATGTTATTGTAAATGTTAAATTCCCTACAAAAAGTAAGCATACAAAAGAATGGGAGGTTTATTTGCATTGGGTTTATTATGCAATGTGTAATTGGGAGGTTCAAAAGAATGGCTTCGCACACAATTTGCATCAAAGTAATAACAAATATGAAGACAAAGAATAACGGAAATGGTCCGTTAGTTTTCTTATGTATTTATTTATTATATGGCACATATATCTGCTTATGTAATAATATGCGTTTGTAGTTCTGTAACTAACTTTTGTATCTTCGATTTGATATTAATGAAATGACGTTTAAAAAAAAGTAAGCATACAAAACCAATTAGATTCTTAATAATATTATATGTATATATTTATAATATTAAGGTGATAATATGAGAGATTTTGCACATGGATATATGGACACACACGGGCCCCCAAAATTTTGTATCAATTGTTTTGATAAAGATATGTCAAAACTAAAAACTCATGATTTTTTATTACATGTTCATGCATGATTGCATATGGCTATATTGGTGAAACATGATGAGCTTGGTTGCTTTGGTCGGTTTACATTGGATCTTGTTCTTAGCTGTTTAATTCTTACCTTCAAATCATGCATGTTGGATATTTAAAATAATATTGTGATATAGTTTATGATGATATACGAGACACGGAAAGAAAAAACGAAATGAAGAGTATTGATAGAAAAAGTGCAACAAAGTTATTACTCACTCCGTTTCAGATTAGTTGTCGTTCTGGAGAAAAATTTTCGTTTTAAAATATATGTCGTTTTAGGTTTTCAATGCAGAAATTAAATGAATGTGACTTTTTTGACCAATAGAATAATTGCAGGATTTTTTTCTATTGGTTGATTTAGAATATTTAATGGTATTTTTATAGAAAATAGATATTTCTTAATTTGTGTGAAAAACTCTAAAACGACAAGTAATTCAAAACGGAGGGAGTATCTCATAGTTAAGAAAAAATAAAATAAGTGTATTCTCATATTTATTAATTGTTGCTTCACATCCAAATGTCACATATATTTATTTAAGAGAATGTTAGAAATTCGATACTTTTGATTTTTAATTTTGAAAATAAGTATTTTTTTTTAAACTAAAAAAATAGATATATTTTTATAATGAGTTACTTTCTGTTTATTCGCAAGAATAATTCACCATTTAAGTACAATTCAATATTCACATCAAAAATTCATCACCATTCATATAAAAAATTAACCATTTATATTCACGATTCACTACGTGACTATTCACCATTCTCTTAATAAAAAAGTACCTAGCTATACAACCTTTATAAATACTATTTTAGCGAATTATAAAAATAAAAATGAACTTATTAGAAGATTTTTTTTGTTTATTTAATCAATTCTACCAATTCAGAGTATATAATAGTTGATGAAAGAAGAGTATATAATAGATTTTAAATATTTGAAAATATTTTAAAGAAGAAAATTAACGGATTTAGTAATTCGTTAGCGAATAAGTCTCTTTTATCAGAAGCATCGTCAAAATTCACTTTTTCATTGTTTATTATTATAGTTAATTATATTATTGATGTATCTATTGTATTTTATGATGTTGTTGAAATATATAAACTCTTGTATTATACGTTAAGATTAATATATGGATTATTTGTTGGAAAAAAAATATTTGAAAGTATATGGTATTTTGAACTTTAACTAACCTATATAACAATTAACTCCGTGAAGTGTACGCAAGAGAGGTGGCGCGTGAGATGTTAAGTCGAAAGAGGAAGAAAGAGTATCCAATGATTAAAGAGAAGTGGATGTCTGGTCATAAAGGAACAAAAAAATTACACCGCACGTGCATAGTCACTGTGGATCACGTGCTTTCCACGTAGGCAACTTCCCACGTGCTTACGCACATGAATCTTTCTCATCTCCCACGTGACCACACGCTCACACGCTTTATTCCAACAATTCACATGAACATATGTCATGTAAAGAAATGGGTTTTATTTAATTTGAATTCTATCGGAAACTTAACATTATAAGATAACATTTTATTTTATTTTACATCAACAATATTTTTTTATACCAACCGAGATTCCGAATAACAAATAAAGAAGGTTTAAAAACCCATTCCATAACAAAGCCATTGTAATCACATGATAATAAACCTTCTTATATACTCCTTCTGTATCAAAATAATTGATGTTTAAGGTTTTTGCACGCTGTTTAATAAAACACAAAAACATCATTTAATTTATCTAATTTCTAAAAAAATCACATTAATTATAGCCAATCTAACCAATCAAAAGTTGTTCTGCAAATTATTAATGACAAATAGCTTTAAAGTTTTGCATAGAAACGCGAAAACATCAAATAATTTGAAACAAAAAATTTTCTCTAAAACATCAATTATATTGATACGGAGGGAGTAAAAGTGATGACGAATAGATGTGTAAAGATGTATACATCGAGATCTGAAGCCGTCAATTTCAGATATCTGTCTACTTTAATTCTTTGAAATATATGTAGAGCTAAATTAACATGGTTTATGAACCGTAACATGTATTCAACTATAGTTTTTTTTTAGGAAAACATCACTCGCCCGCTTCAACTATCCGTGTTCAAAGTTGGTCCATCCATACTATTTGACTTCTTAGAATTTCATCCAATCAAACATATCTCATCACTATTTCACTTTATCTTTTCGATTAAAACTCAGTTCCCATGCCTAGTAAATTGAAACCTAATTGCAATTTTTCTAATGAAATTGGATTTCCTAATCGCAACTACAAGCTAAATTAACCTCTAAAAACTATTCTCCAATAAACAAATTCACTTTTGATTTTGATTTTGGGGATTTAGGATTCTTGATCTTGATTTAGAAGATTTCGATTAAGAATCCTAGATCCCAAAATTAAAATGAAAAGTAAATTTGTTAAGTAAATCTGGTTAGATAATGGTTTTTAGAGGTCAAATTAGTTTGTAATCGCGATCAGAAAGCTCTTTTTTTTTTTATAGAAAAATCGCGATTAGATTTTAATTTATTGCGCATAGGGACTAAGTTTTAATCGAAAAGATGAGGTGGAATAGTGATAAGATGTGTTTCATTGAGTGGAATTATAAGAAGTCGAATAGTATGGGTGATCAGTTTTAAACATGTATAGTTAAGAATATTAGGTGATGCCCATTACTATTTTGTGAATACATAGTTTTTATAATATAGTTTTATGATATGTTTTTTAGTATTATTCTTTGTATACACCTATTGTTTCACCTATTGGGCTACTGTTAATATAGTAACATTTATCAACCAACCAATAAGGCTCAAAATAATGAATACATTATTTGAATGATTTCACCTAAACTCAATTATCTTTTTCTTAACTAATAATGTCAATTATCTAAAAGTATAACTTACCACAAAAAATAACCTTTCAAGAAAAGTCAAAACAAGTGTTGGAAATGAATGAAAAGCATGACCAAATTAACTAAAGGTATAGAAAAAGTTACAATATCATTAACAATAAGAATAAATTGGAAAATAAAACACACATTAAATACTAGTTGAAAAAAAATCTGGCGTTATTTAAAACTTTAAAAATAATTGACCTGTCTTGTCTGTAACTCTTGGAGAAACTGAAGCAAATAATAATGATGGCATTATCAATAACTTTGAGAACAACAACAATAAATAATTATTGTCTCAATGACAGGAAGTAGCCTTAAAACTCTTACCACTAGTCTTATTTTCCAAATGTCCGTTTTATATTTGACTGAACCCTAATATTCAATGAGAAAACTTGAATTTTAGCTTTTATCTCGTTGACCAAAAAAATTAAAGACTTAGATTTTTGGAAATAGGAAATAATAAATGAATTGAAGATATAGAGATTCTTATGCATCTTGTGTTCACAAGTAAAGTCTAAAGCTCCATGCAATGTTAGATTCTGTGTAACTTATGGACACGACATCGTTTTCTGACTCACATAACCAATAACACAGAAAGTAATTTTCTTATATAGTTGATTCCAAAATTATGTTAAATCATTTCATTACACTCCAAATGTATTTTTTTGAGTAAAAATGTAAAATTGTACAAAAGTAGTTTAAGCTAAGCAAAGTGGATTTACAAAAGCTAGAGAAAAAAATAATTTGATTTAAGATTTTGTTTCTTTTATTTTTTCGTTTCAATTTATTTATTAATTTTTAAGGTTGTTTCAAACTTCGGAAAAAAAAAAAAAAGGTTGTTTCAAACAGATTATAAAAAATAATTTAATTTCCTATTTTATTTCTAATTAATACATCACATTATTTGGATTCAAAACTAATAAGAACAAAACTTGAAAATTTAGTTAAATGTATTGAAAAAAATTAAATGACGCTCATAATAAAACAAAAAAAAATTAAATTATAAAAAGACAGTTAAAGCAAAACAAAAAAAATTAAAAGATAAATACTACAGTCAAAAACACACAAAAACATGTGAAGGTATTATTAAAATGTTAACGTTTGCATTTGACTTTTAAGAAGAAAAATGAACAAAAAATTAAATATCTCAAAATCTCTAACGTATTTGAATTAAATGTCTATTTTTAAATTTTCTAACATTGGTTAAAGCCAAAAAAAAAAAAAAAAAAGTTGAGAGCAGGTAACAGTATATATCATCATTGAAATTACAAGGGTCTCTCTCTGACATAAGTCATCATTGAATCCTCTCTCTCTAAATATCAAACTCTGCATATATATTAGTCACTATTACATTATTTTCTCAAGAAAATCTTAAAACTCAAGAAAAAAGAGAGATTTTCTTTGTGGAAGAAAATGGGTGAAAGAGATGATGAGTTGGGTTTAAGTCTAAGTTTGGGACTAAGTCAACCAAAAGAATCATCTCTTAAGTTGAATCAAATGTCTTTGAGAACAACTTCTTCTTCGTTTCTTCACATGCATAATCATAATAATAGTCATCACAAGAAGATTCATCACAACTCTTTGGCTCATCTTTTTCAATCTTCTGGTACATTTTTTACTTTTCAAGACTTTTTTTTTTTAACATTCAATGTGTTGAGATTCTGTTTTTTTTTTTTTAGTTTTATACATATCTATATCTCAGATCCGATTCTTTTTTGTTTTTGTTTTTATAGATATTATTTTTTTTAAGAGATTTTTTTTAAAGTTGCTTACAAAAATGATCTTGAAACGAAATTAAACGTATATTTTTTGATTTTTTAATTGTCATTTTGTTTGTTTTAGTTAAACGTACTTTTTGGTTTTAATTAAACGTACTTAACATTATTTGGACTCAATAATATTGAACAAAACTAATAAGAACAAAACTTGAAATTTTAGTTAAATGTATTGAAAACATTAAATAACACTCATAATAAAACAAAAATTAAATTATAAAAAGACAATTAAAACAAAACTTTACTTCAATTTTTTTTTTTTTAACATTCAATGTGTTGAGATTCTGTTTCTCTTTTTTTTAGTTTTATACATATCTATGCATCAGATCCGATTCTATATATGTTTTTATAAATATTCTTTTTTCTTTCTTTTTCTAATAGATATTTTAAGTTGATTACAAAATTGAACTTGAAACGAAATTAAACATATAAAAAAAAATTAAACAATTTTATTGTCATTTTGTTTGTTTTTTTTTTGTCATTTTGTTTGTTTTAGTTAAACGTTTACTCCCTCTGTTTCTTATTAATAAATTTTCTAGGCTTTTTCTTTTGTTTCAAAAGATATATTTTTTTGGTTTTCAATGTGATTTTAATTGCATATTGTAAATTTCAACACACATTAATTGATAAAAATTGAATTTTCTAGAATATTATTGGTTGAAATTTATAGAAAATTGTTTATTTTAAAAAACAATGCATTTAATAATTGATAATAATGTGTCTTCAAAATTTTAAAATATCTAATATTAAGAAACAGAGTGAGTATATGTTTTTGGATTTAATTTTTTTTAATTAAATGTATAGTTGGAGAGAGAAACTCCGACCAAGCTCCGTCGTCGATGAAGGTGGTGGACTTGGAAGAAGAAGCTGTTGTCGTCTCGTCGCCAAATAGCACTGTTTCAAGTGTTAGTGGGAATAAGAGAGATCTTGCGGTGGCTAGAGGAGGAGGAGGAGGAGGAGGAGATGAAAATGAGGCGGAGAGAGCTTCATGCTCACGCGGCGGTGGAAGTGACGATGAAGACGGCGGAAATGGCGACGGTTGTAGGAAAAAGCTCCGGTTATCAAAGGAACAAGCTTTGGTTCTTGAAGAAACTTTCAAAGAACATAGTACTCTAAATCCGGTTAGTGGCATTTTTGTCATTATCTCCTTATTATCAATTTTTATTTGGAAATTTTAGCAATTTTGAGTATTTTTTTACTTTTGATTTTAACAATAAGTTTTTTATAAAAAAATTGAAAAATGATTGTTTTGTTTTCAAATTTGAAAATTGGTAATTTAATCCTGAATAATCTACTATTTACTATTTACATATATAATTAATCATTTATAAAATAAAAAAATATTGGAGTTGAGATTTCCGAGACCACAAGCAAAATAGAAGTATAATCTAAAAATTTATATAGGTTATTAATATAGAATGAAAAAATAATATACACAAACTTATATTTTTTAAATCTATAAAATAAAAGTAACAATAATATATGGCCATCGTAATATTTATTATAAAATATTAGTTAACAATATTTTTTTATATATTAACATTTTTTAATATGTCTACATAAATCATTGAATTTGTGTTGTTGAAATTTTAGAAACCGGGGATCTTCAACTTTAAGTGTTCTATTAAAATATTTCATATGAATATGTTCATATTTATGCTTTTTTATTACATGAACCTTACTCAAAACTGGCTATAAATACAAATATAATTCCGATTTTTTTCTTTGTGATAATACTTATGAGTTACACAATTTCAAACTATTAAAAAATGTATATAATTTTTTATATTAAAAGCCGGATAAACTATGGTCTCAAAAATTACATGACCAACTTTGACTCTTTTTCTAAAAAAAAATATTGTTTTGAATTAATGGATTGTGCAGAAACAAAAGGCAGATTTAGCAAAAAGATTGAATCTAAGGACAAGGCAAGTAGAAGTGTGGTTTCAAAACAGAAGAGCAAGGTAAAAAATGATTAAATTCTCTTTTATCTCTAAGGGTATTTTCGGAAATTTTAATCCACAGTAGCTTAGTAATTGCTATGATGGGGATATAATTGTCCTTTTACTGTAACCAAATCTCTACTTCTGTATTGTCACGTGGAAGATTTTACTTTTTTTACTACAGCTTTAAAGAGACATAAATACTAGTAATAGAATCTAGTTTTAAATATTGTCTGAATAAGATCTAGCTTTTCTTCTAAAAGTCTAGTCTTTTTTATAAATAAGCTTTAGTTTTAAAGTTTTTTTTTCTTCTGCTATGTTGTTTTATACTTTAATGCTGATAAGTTAAAATTTTGTTAGTATTATTAATACAATTAAAAAAAATCAAAATTTTACTTTTGTTTCAAACTATAAAATATTTTTATATTTCTATGCAAAATTTAAAGTTATTAAATACTTTGTAACAATAATAAAATAAATTCAACAAAAAAAGTTTTTTAAATATTTTTTTTTGCATTGTATGATAAGTAAAATGATCTAAATAAAATTTAAGTTTGTTTAAGTTTCATGTTCTTATATAAAGAAAGTAACTTAATGAAATAATGAAATAAGTTCAACCAAAAAATTTTAAAATATATTAAATTGTATTTTTTTGCTTTTTTAGTTTTAAGAAAATTGTATTTTTTGCATTGTATAATAAATAAAATATTCTACATAACAAATCAAAAGTTTTTTTTTTTTAAATTTCATGGTTATCACTTCTACTATCTTATTATCAAATCGGTGATCATTTTCTCTTTTTTAATAAAGTTTGAGTTTTGGGACTGATCTATTGTGGTATAGAGATTAATATATATTCATCTATATTGTAATTAATAAATGAGTACTAATTATAATGATTGTGTAGGACTAAGCTGAAACAAACAGAGGTTGATTGTGAGTATTTAAAGAGATGTTGCGATAATCTAACGGAGGAGAATCGACGGTTACAAAAAGAAGTATCAGAGCTTAGAGCATTGAAGATGTCTCCACATCTTTACATGCATATGACTCCTCCTACTACTCTCACTATGTGTCCTTCTTGTGAACGTGTGATCTCAGTTTCTTCCTCTAACGCCGCTCCTCCTCCTCCTCCGGCCGCCTCTGGTGGAAAGCTTCCTACGGTGGTGGAGAGACCAAGTCCACAAAGATTAACTCATTGGACTGCTATATCTCTCAAACAAAGATCATGTCGTTAGGGAAAGATGTTTTTAGTAGTTTTAAGGTTTTTAGTATAGACATATAAGTATGAAAAAAATGAAAACATTTACGTTTTCAGATATATTATCTTCAATCAATTGAATTTTTTTTTTTAATGGAATGTCAATTTTATGTTCTAACATTGTTAAATGTACGGCGGGTCAAACGGTTCGGTTCATTTAATCAAATCGATAACAATCAACACGAGAATCGGTTCAGTTTTTAGGCAAAAAACTGATATTAACAACATATATAAGGTTGTGTCACCCTTGTTGTCTTGTTACCAGACAAAGGATCGAATCTAGCCACTCGCATATTGAGTGCATTTTTTACTATTTATAGAATTTGGGCTACTGGATCGGCCCGTTGTAGCCGATAAATTAATATGACAAAAAAACAATATATATGATTTCTTTTTGGTTCGAGGACAATGCAAATCAAATAGAAGACATTGAAGATGAGAATACAAAATGAAACCATTCATGAGATTTGAGATGGTTGAAGAAATAAGTACACCTAACAATCAAATGCTAATCTCAACATATCAAACAACAAATATTTTTGTGGAAACGTGCAGGACCGATCAGCTCGTCAAACAGAGCAAACACGAGCTTACAGACTATTTTTATTTTTAAAAGTTTAGTTTAAAGACCGACCCATTTTCAAAATTTTAGTTTAAACACCAGCCCATTTATTTAATAGAAATTGCAGCCTTTAAAATCTCAGAAGCAACTCTTAAACAGGCTATACTGTTGGATTCTAGTCAAAGATGATAGAATTTGAATTCCGATGACGATCCTTATTAGGACCAACCGTTATAGGTGTTTCAACATAAGTAGTGGCGGATCAAGAAGAGCGTGAGAAGATCCTATAAAATGCCATATAGAGAATCCGGAAAAGGTCCTATAGTGAGCAAATTTTTTATAAACTTTGAGCTTTGTACTAAAGAGACATTGATTAGAGAAGATCCTATAGTGACAAAACTCATAACTCTTTCACTTGTAATACTTCAAAGATTAATCCTTATGAAGATGTGACTATGCTTTAAACACTAACATCACTTTTAAAAATTAACCCATATTGCTTCAAAATTGTTAAATATATCTCATTTCTTGATTACTTCTTTTTCCTTTTACCTCCTCCTTTCTTCTTCCCTTTATTACCTTTACCTTTACTTTTATGTCCTCCTCTTCCTCCTCCTCCTCTGTTATTGCTCGGCTCGTAATCTCTGTTATTACTTCTTGAAGAATGTAGCAAATGTCTAACATCAAGAACACCACCTTTGAAATTCCCTACTGTTGATTTCAACACTCTCTCTTCGGGCGTACGCTTTCTCTCTATAGGTTTTTTCGTACTTGAACCACCGAATTGTCCTCCAAATCTGTCGAGAATCATATTCTGTATAAACACCAAACAACAAATATAGATCAGAGAGAGAGAGGCTAAATTGTTTTGTAATGGATCAGAGAGGATATTCATTATGTAAAATCTTACATGTTCTGACATCTTCTCTTCTCTTTCTTTTTGTTTCTTCATTTGTACTCGCGCTACACTTAACGGTAGCCTTTGCTTCTTTTGTGGCTACAATAACAACAAAAGGATATAACCATATCTCAAAGCTAGGGGTGGGCAAAATATCCGGAACCGAAAAACCGAACCGAACCGAATAGCGAATATCTTTAAATTAACCGAATGGTTTTTCTTATCAAGAATCATGAATATTGGTTCGTAACCGAACAGAACCTAGGGAACCAATTGGAACCATAGGAACCGAAAATATAAGGTAAGTGGTTATAGCAAGGATATATGTCCCTCTTACCAATATTTAAATAAATTTCCGTTATTTTTGGGTATTTTCGGTTTTTTTGGATATTTTTGGTTCATTTGGGTATTTTCTTATCGGATATATTGGGTATTTTCGGTGGATATTTTTAGTTATTTTTGTGTATTTTTGGTTCTTTTGGGTATTTTCGGTTCCGGATATTTTCGGTTCTTTCGGGTTGAATATCCAAACCGAACCAAACCATTATCATTTCGGTTCTCAAATGGTTCCGATATTTTAGATCCAAACAGAACCGAACCGACGTAGAACTGAACCGAACCGATTTTTTAATGGTTCCTATATGGATCCTACATTGAACGAACCAGAACCGATCCGAATCGCACAGTATACCCAAACGCCCAACCCTATCTCAAGCTTAGACCCGAGCTCAAGAACAAGAAGCTTTTGCAGTATGTCTATAATCTTACCTTTCCACCGAGTTCAGTCACTTTCTTGTTCTCTAAAGCTTTCTTATCCTTCCATGTCATATGCGAAGAACCTTAACATAACAATTTACAAGTTAAGCATAAAACTTTGCATAATCTTAATACATTGCGAACAAATAAAGAGTGTTATAACTTAAAGCCATCAATGTATTCAAAGTAGGAGAATCAAGAACATATGTTATTCAAGCATACAACTCTCTAAATGTAAACGAAACGATACTTCACTTATCAATAATCAAATTTTGCAACAAGTTAAACATAAAATAAAGCTTTGCATAATCATAATACATTGCGATCAAATGAAGAGTGTTATAACTTAAAGCCATCAATGTATTCAAAGTAGGAGAATCAAGAACATATGTTATTCAAGCATACAACTCTCTAAATGTAAACGAAACGATACTTCACTTATCAATAATCAAATTTTGCAACAAGTTAAACATAAAATAAAGCTTTGCATAATCATAATACATTGCGATCAAATGAAGAGTGTTATAACTTAAAGCCATCAATGTATTCAAAGTAGGAGAATCAAGAACATATGTTATTCAAGCATACAACTCTCTAAATGTAAACGAAACGATACTTCACTTATCAATAATCAAATTTTGCAACAAGTTAAACATAAAATAAAGCTTTGCATAATCATAATACATTGCGATCAAATGAAGAGTGTTATAACTTAAAGCCATCAATGTATTCAAAGTAGGAGAATCAAGAACATATGTTATTCAAGCATACAACTCTCTAAATGTAAACGAAACGATACTTCACTTATCAATAATCAAATTTTGCAACAAGTTAAACATAAAATAAAGCTTTGCATAATCATAATACATTGCGATCAAATGAAGAGTGTTATAACTTAAAGCCATCAATGTATTCAAAGTAGGAGAATCAAGAACATATGTTATTCAAGCATACAACTCTCTAAATGTAAACGAGTTAAACATAAAGCTTTGCATAATCATAATACATTGCGATCAAACGAAGAGTGTTATATGTTTATAACTTAAAACCATCAATGTATTCAAAGTAGTAGA